>JAMZAV010007137.1:0-33513 GCA_024449915.1 Sweltsa coloradensis | reverse complement strand
CATCTCATACTATAGTTCCAAAAACAATCATAGATGTCGCTTATTTATAGCAACTGCATCCATCATATCACCATTACACGCCTGTTAGTAAAATAACTCCAGAATTGAATATCTCATCACGCCCATGCCACTAAATGATATGGATATGGTACGAGTAAAGAAAGCAAATAATGCAGCAGAAACCGTGCCAAGCATAACCCCAGCAATTGCATAAACTCTAGATTTTTCTAATTATTGTATGAATGTACGTGATACGTGATAATAAGTGAATAATATTGAACGGTTTGTTCTACATAGATTCGTCAAACATTACTGAATTATTCTTAGTTGTATAAATAATTAATGTGTGCCGTGTGAGTGTTATTATTAGCTACATCAAAATGGTGTTAAAATGTTGTGCTTATGGATGTAACAACAAATTAGTCAGTCCGATAAACATATCATTCCACCGTTTCCCAAACAGGGAAAAGTCGCCAGTGCGATATAAAAACTGGCTATCGAAAATTAATCGTAAGAACTTTGTACCCAGCAAATTCACTCGGGTATGTTCTGAACATTTCATTGAAGGCGATTATGAAATCACGAACAGTTTGAAAATGAAGCTTATGGATAATATAAAACCAAAACGTGAATTTAAAAAAAGCGCAATACCATCTGTAAAATTGAGAGGTAGCATTGATATCCCGTTAAAAATAGGACGCACTTCATCATATATTGCCGCTAAAAACAAACGCGTCTTATTGACAATATTCAAGACCAAAGTGTAACAAAACGCAAAAGGCCTCACAACTTGCCCTCTACTTCACGCTGTTACAACTCTACGGATAATAACATTGCCGAATCCCGTAATCAAGAAACGTACGAGAATAACAACGCGAAATCTAAAGATATTGAGATCCAGTGTGAACTAGGTTATGAAACCCTATTAAGAGCCAATGAGCATGCGAAGGGGGTGTCAGATGTAAGTGCAGACTGTGAATCCTCCGAAAGCGAAACAAACGATTACGATGACTCGTTTGAAACGGAAAGTTCTGGTTCAGATGAATCTGTGAATGACATTGACAGTGAATGTGACGACTACGATGACGATCAATACAACAATTCCGATAATAAGATAAGTTCCTCAATCTTCCTCGTGTTCTGGGCGCAGCTGGAAATACTGTTCAACTTTTGTTTGACATGTGGATCACCTGTTATTAGTTTAAAAAAAAAGTAACAGGATGCATGTTGGCTGTCGAAACAATGTGTCACAATGGCCATTCAAAAACGTGGCATTCACAACCCAAGCAGGGGAAAATCCCAACCGGAAATGTCTTTGTATCTGCTGCTATCTATACCTGTGGTATAAGATTTTTAGCTTTTAAGAATTTCGCAAATGCATTGCAATTAGCTTTTGTTTCTGCCTCAACATATTACAGGCATGTAAAAAAGTATGTGCGTCCTGCAATACTAGACACATGGTCAACATTGCGAGATAGTGAACTTGCAGAGCTAAATAAATCAAATCAAGATATTTGGGTTTCTGGGGATGGCCAGTTCGATTCGCCGGGCTTCACTGCAAAGTATGTAACTTACAGTGTAATGCATATTGTGTGGGGTAAAATCATCGATTTCGTAATAATACAGCGTGGACAAGTTGAAAGAGAACTTGAAAAGGCTGCTTGTTCTCAGATTTTACAATCACTGACAAGTAAAATAAACATCAAACTTTTTCTCTCAGACCGACATAGAGGGATTGGTGAATTGATTAGAACCGAGTATCCCAATATTACTCACGAGTATGATGTATGGCATCTTTCCAAAAGTCTAGCTAAAAAGCTAAAAGCAATTGAGAAAACTAATCCAATTATCAGTGATTGGAAACAAAGCATAATTAATCATTTATGGTGGTCCTCTAAATCGTGCAATAGAAATGAAGACGAGTTAGTTGAAAAGTTCACTAGCGTGATGGCGCATGTTTCGAACAAACATGTGTGGACGGGAAAGAATTTTTTTCACAAATGTCATCATGAGGAAATAGGAAGCCAAGAAAATACATCAAAAAAGTGGATTAATGAGGGCACAGCAGCACACCAATCGTTGGGCAAAGTTGTTTTGGATAAAACATTTTTGAAAGACGTAAGGCACGCCAAAAACTACTGTCACACAGGTATGTTATTATATTATTGTTCATTTTTCTAAATTATATTTTGTTGTGGGGACGGTAGGGGATCTTTAGAAAATATTACCCCTCCCCCCCTTCCCCCGCCAGCTATCTAACCTGAACGACAGATCAGTATTGAAAATGAAAGTAGTTTTCGAGGAATTCGTTTGTGAACAAACATAATTACAAAAGTACTGTGTTGGTGAAAATATATGCGACATTGCACTGTCTAGCGAAAATGGGGATACAAGGATATTACGCTATTCTACATATAACTGGGACAGGTTCACAAAGTCATGAAACTCATATATTATTTGTACAATATCACGTAAATTATACATTAACGTGGTCAAATTAGAAACATATCATGCAAATACGTAAGAATCCGGACTCAAAAAGTAAGGCCTAGTGTGGAAGAAAATAATTTTTGTTACTGTATTTCTTGCTGTATGTGCATGATCATTTCCTCCCCGTATAATACACCGTTTATCATAAAGTAGTATAGTTTTTTCAAACACTATTGAAAACAATGCCTGTTTTAAATTATAATCACTCATTTTAGGCGCTCTCGAGAGCTACCATAACGAAAGACTGGTGTATACACCAAAACGACTTCATTTTCCATATGATGGCATGATGGCGCGATCGGCTCTTGCAGTCATTAGCCACAATGCAAATACTGGAAGACAATGCATTGGTGAAACTTTACGATTTTCGAAGGCTCAACGGCAATGGGTGCTTATAAAAAAATATGAGCAAAAGTCAACTATATGGCGTGATGAGCTTATGAAGAAAATAATGGAGTTTAACACCTACGACATATCTCAATATGAAACATATGTCCCACAAAACATTGCACCAATAACCAAGCCATCCATGGAGGAAGTGAAGGGGAGGCCAAGATATGCACGCTTTGAAAATGTGTAATGAGGTAAGCATATAAATGGTTATAAATGAGGATGCATTGGATAACAAAATCAAAATCAGGTATATTATACAGTAATGGGGTTTTCATTTAATCAATGGTTAAAATTATATTACAACTTTAGACATTACTAAAAACGCTAAATAACCACCATGGAATAAATACTGTTGTAACATTTAAGTTTTAATTTAAGATTTAAGTTAAATAAATAATAAATAAATAAATTTCAATGATAAAAAAGAAATTATTTAAGTCAGATCGCTTTTAGTCAAAGTAGTCCACAGTACTTCCGTCTGCAACTTTAAATCCGACATAAATCCCGTCCGTCGCTGGGTACTCTTCTCGTATCGATTTGACAACGCACGAAGGAATGACGATTCGACGATTTTTGCCTAATGCTGTCCAGGAATTGATCCACGACACAAACTGTCTGTAGGCAATGTGCCTCCACATTTTGTTGGACGTCTCCCGCCACTGTTTTCGTTCGTCTTCACACGTGGATAGTAGCAAAAACTGTTGCCTCGCAGTGTTGAGAGCATGAATGTTAATAATGTGTTCGAACCCATCATGGATGGTAATACAATCAAAATTAGCACGCACATTTGTTATCATATCCGACTCGTGACAACATAAACACTCTGTGTCGGTATTCATAGATGAACATTCATTGCAACTACACCATTTAATATTATCTTTCCTGCCACTAAACTGATTTATCCAGGCTTCTTTTTCTTCGTGTCTTCTGCGATTTTCCCTCTGTTCACTTTCTGGATATGAAGGCTCGAAAATGTAGGGAGCTAGGCCTAACATCGATTTAAGGTTTAATGTGTGTAAGCGACAGCTCTATGTGACAATATGCCTTTAAATATCATGCTAAACTAGTAAGTACTCAAAAGTTTTGCGGCTGAAAGTACTTACTAGTGAAATCAATCCAATAGCATTGCTATTAAATTACAACCGTTATTGAGGTGTAACTATGATCATATATAAATTTCTTTAAATAGTCAAACTATTAATTTTTGCCCACCTACGTCACGAGTGGTGACGTCACGCAGCTTACATTATCCATAATATTACTCATCAGATCTATAAATATTAACCGATTTCTTTCATTTTTTTTTTAAACTTCCTGAAATGATTTAAGGTTTAATGTGTGTAAGCGACAGCTCTATGTGACAATATGCCTTTAAATATCATGCTAAACTAGTAAGTACTCAAAAGTTTTGCGGCTGAAAGTACTTACTAGTGAAATCAATCCAATAGCATTGCTATTAAATTACAACCGTTATTGAGGTGTAACTATGATCATATATAAATTTCTTTAAATAGTCAAACTCTATTATTTTTGCAGTATTATAACGTAAGTATTAGCAATACTAGCGTCATTGCGAGAAGGCGTCAGCCGACGAAGCAATCCAGGAAAGTAATTAGAAATGGATTGCTTCGACCATTACATGGTCTCGCAATGATGCTTGGGAGATGTTTTAAGCCTTAAACGTCATTGCGAGGAGCCGCTTTAGCGGCGACGAAGCAATCCAAAAAAACTGAACACCACGACCAACTACATGATCTCGCTAATAGATGCCAATTTACCATGGCTAAATGCTAGTCGGATTAGCTATATAATATTTTTACAATATTTCTCTAATAACACTTAGTACACGCTATAATTGTTGTATACTCAAATCATTAGAGCTTGACCTTTAGTTAAAAACTGATTATGCAAGATATTAACAACTAATTATTACGTATAATGTTTCTATTAGAGCTAAAAAAAATAAACGGCACTCTTGACACCATACATTTTACAGGTATCGGGGGGTTCGGTATGAGCGTCATTGCTGAAATACTACATAATCTTGGATATAAAGTGTAAGGTTCTGACATATCAGAAAATTATAATACTAAAAGACTAGAAATAATGGTATCTAGGGCTACGGTCGTCGCCCGGCAGACAAGCGATGCGATGCTTAGGCGACACCGAACTCCGGCCCTATATACAGCTACCAGAGTTAGGGGGTTTTCAGCTATCTGCACACGCCGCCCCGAAAGAGTTACAATCTTGAAACTCGGTATATGACCTGGTATGTGGTCCATGACATACCAAAAATAAAAACAAACCCGATCCGATAACTCGTTCTGTGTTAAAAAAGGCTCTCAACATCGTCAAATTCCTTAAGGCTGGCTGGTGGCTGGTGGCTGGTGGTTGGGTGGGTGGGTGGGTGGGTGGGTGGGTGGTGGGTGGGTGGCAGTTCTCCGCGGAGAGTTCTTTAGCCTACAGAGAAAACGGTAAATCTTAGAACTATGAAACTTGGACCACACTTAGGTGTATTTCAGACGCAGTGCCTTTTGCTTTCAAAACCAAAATCGGGTAACAGGGACCGGAGAAAATCAAAATTTGGATGATAATCAAAGCGCGTAATTACCAAGGCGTGGTAATTTGTACAAACTTGAAATTTAACATGCTATTAACCATTATAAATATCTTGCGTCCAAAACACAAGGGGCTAAATTTGGGATGACCATGGGCCCAAAAATGACAAAAAACATATCTGAACTTTAAGAAATGAATCATTCAAAGAAAACGCTACAACTGAGTTGTTTCAAACGTGGAATACATTTTGATATTTCTCGTTCTTATCACTTTTGAATATGGAAAGCAAAATTGGTTAACGGGTACCGGAAAAAAAAACAAAATTATCAAAAGTAGGTAATTCCGTACTCTTATGAATAATACGCTATACCGAGAAAACGGTTCATCTTAGAACTTTGAAACTTGGGCCACACTCAGATGTACCTCATATAACAAAAAACCGGGCAATTGGGACCGGGGAAAATAAAAATCAAAATCAAAATCAAAATCAAAATCAAAACGCGTAATTACTCAGGCGTAGTAATTTGTACAAGCTTGAAATTAAACATGCTCTTAACCATTATAAATATCAAGTGCTTATGCTAGTGCGTTGGTCTTGTTGTTAGCGTATCTGCTTCCAATGCAGAAGGGCCAGGGTTCGATTCCCGCTAAAGTCAGAAGTTTTTTAACTTCTGATTTGGACTTAAGTCTATCAGTTCTTGTCTTAGGAGTTTGTAAACGGTGACTTTGGAGCCGTCCTAGCAAAATCAAAACGCGTAATTACTCAGGCGTAGTAATTTGTATACAAGCTTGAATTTTAAACATGCTCTTAACCATTATAAATATCTAGTGCTTATGCTAGTGCGTTGGTCTTGTTGTTAGCGTATCTGCTTCCAATGCAGAAGGGCCAGGGTTCGATTCCCGCTCAAGTCAGAATTTTTTAATTTCTGATTTGGTCTTATGTCTATCAGTTCTTGTCTTAGGAGTTTGTAAACGGTGACTTTGGAGCCGTCCTAGCAACGAAGCACATAATAAATTTCAGAGTTGTTCTGAATCGGCCTTGTTGATTCTGGCGTTGATCCGCGGGTGTTTCGCACTGTCCATACCACTGATTGATATATTTCCTATTAAAAATATCGATCTTTGGTTGGTTATCGCTCACTCGTCGATTGCGTCGGGGCCTGCAGGGTTGGCTTGGTCGCTTTGATTTAAAGTCCCCACTGAAATCAGTTATATAACTGAGTGGGTAGTCTGTAAATAAAAATTTATTTATTTATTTAAGGGTATCTTTGGGGGACCGTGGGCCCAAAAATGTAAAAAAAACAACTTTGAACTCAACAAATTTAATCATTCACACCTTGATAGCGAACGAACAACAAAAAGATGTAATATCCAACCAAATACAAAAATTTGTAAAAAAAAAACGGCAGCCAGCTCTCCTTCAAAAGTCTCCGGCTGTGAATGCTGTGAGATATAGAAGTTGAGCCAAGCTTTTTATTCTTTCTCCCTAGTTTCGCTTTTAAAATAAGTAAGATCATTTCGCCTGTTGACGAGCGCCAAGCCAACGATTTTTGTGGTACAAAAGGTAAAATTTTTAAACTCGAAATCATAAAGAAAATTGCCTTGGCCATTGAATTTGGTTCATGGCCAAGCCATTTTTTTTATGATTTCGAGTTTAAAATTTTACTTTTTTTTTTTATTTTACAGCAATTGAAGCAATAGACTCTAGAGGGAATTTTATCCTAATCCCTAACGAGGCAATAGGTTTTAAATATCGTGGTAATAATTTACCACAAGATTTGATTATAACCAAGGCTATATTTAAAGTAACGATTGGTGATAGTAATATGATCTTAGAAAACATGAATGAAATAAGTAAAAATAGGCTAGCAAGCCAACCAATTAAAGAACGCACTGGTGGCAGCACATTTGCTAATCCCGAAAATCATGAAGCATGGCAACTAATCGATAAAGCTGGTATGAGGGGATACAAAATTGGCGGGGCTTCTATCTCACAACTACATTGTAATTTTATGATAAACCACGGCAATGCCTCTGCTCGTGATTTAGAAGATCTTGGTGATCTTGTCAAAAAAAAGGTATTTGAAAATAGTGGAATTAGTCTAAAATGGGAAATTAAACGAATAGGGAAATATGCATAAATATCATACAAGTTTTATTGCCAATTCTAAGGTTACAATATTGAGTTATAAAGGAAAAAACATGTAGCAGTAATTGGCGTTTAAAAGCAAAAGTGGCTGACATCTGGCGGTCAAGTGGAGAACTGCTCCAAGGCAGATACCGGGCGGCTGCATGGCGGCATTCAATGCAATATTGTAGCGTCACGGTCAACTCCAGAATGAATTTACTCGATTGCGTTTATTATTTAGCAAGCAAGAAAGGTCATAAAATTAGTAATACACATTTTTGTGATGCGTAATGAAACAAAAAGTCTGAATGTGTATATTATTCCGTGCAATACTGTGGGAAAAATGGGAGTTCTATTCCTATTCCATGAGACACATTTTTTACAACTTTCATCAGTTTCATGGATACCACCAACCGATAAACGATAAACCATAATGGTAATTAATTTATTACAATGATGTGCTGTAGGCGGTATAGGGCCAAATCGGCCTAAGAGCTATATACCGTCTTTGAGTTCAACATTCTAAACCCAAAGATACTGTGAACCATAGTATATATTATGCAAGCCTCATTAATGGTATGATTGATAATTGGTATAGATATAATATTATGGAATTTTTGTAATTATTATTATTATTATTATTATTAATAAAATAAGTCCATAATTATAGTTTTTAATTTTGTGCAGGGCATCGAATGTAAACTATCCTACCTTGATTTTTTATTCTTATGTGCGAAGAGATTTGTACCAACTGCTGATGTGTACAGCAAATAATTATACGTAGACTTAATTATTTATGGGCTCATTTATTCAAAATCCAACCAAAACAACAACATAAACAATTCTAGGATCTTAACTAGGCTTAATATAATTAGTTAATTATGCGTATTAATAAAAAAAGGCCTATATATAAAGTTTAGTGAAGGCCAGTGCCATCCATATAACTTATAACTTTAAATTTTTAGCTGCATTGGGGGGGGGGGGGGGGCTTTTTTAAATGTGAGACAATGTTTTAAGAGGTTTCGATGGCGTGAAGAAAAACCCCAATTTTAATAACAAATCGAGTTTGATAATTTATTCGTGAGGAACCCACAAACAATTATTTCCGGGGGGCGGGGGGGGGGGGGGGGAGAATAAATAATGTGTGATATAATATTATATAACATATCATATAGGCCTAAGTAAAGGCCAAAAATCATAAGAAATTTGCGGTATTGCCATCTAGTTAAAAATTACTGAAAATACACGTCTCCAAATTACAAAATAAAATTCCTTGTTTTGCTAGTTATTTTGCAGCTGAGGGTTACAAAATATAGTGATTGTCCTACCCCATCGAACCCAATTACTGGAAAGTGGAAATACTTCTAGAACAGACGCTTACAGTGAAATATTATGCTTTAAAGCATGAACAACACACTTGCTCCCTATGCAGCCCGTGTTTTTTATCTGCCTTCGGACGGCCATGTTGGCATACGACCGTGCTGCTACCTGGTTAGGTTTTAACCGCGAATAGGTGGTGGTATGTCTGCTGAACGAGAAGTTTCTTTATTATCGTCTTCGGGAGTTAATAAAGCTTTGGTAGATAGTGGATATAAAGTTACTTTTATAGATATGGGAGTAGACATTGCCTCGGTACTTTTACAGATAAAACCTGATATAGTTTATAATTGTTTACATGGTACTTACGGTGAAGATGGTTGTTTGCCTGGACGACTCAATATCCTACGGATTCCTTATACTCATAGTGGCATTCTTGCTTCTGCTTTAGCATTTAGTAAAATACATGCAAAAGCATGGTTTGTTGCTAATGATATTAAAATAGCCAAGAGTATTATCGTTAATAAATCTGATAATATTAAGAATGACCCTATGCCAAGACCCTATGTTATAAAACCTATTGCCCAAGGATCAAGCATAGGCATTGAAGTAATATTTGTTGAGGATGATTTTAACTTTGCTGATTATAGCTTTCCTTATGGTGATCAGATAATGATTGAAGAATATATTAAAGGACGAGAATTGCAGGTAGCTTTAGGGGCATTGGAAATAAAACTCCTAAAACGACGTTTTTGCCATGATTATGAAACTAAATACACAGATGGATTTGCCCAGCATTTATGTCCAGCTCCATTACCACAAAATATATATATAATAAGTTACTAGAAGAGTCGGAAAAAATATATCAAACCATGAATTGCAGAGGCGTAGTTACAGCAGAGTTTATTTTTGATGAAAGCAAGAATGAGTTTTTTACTTTAGAAGTTAACACTCATCCTGGTATGACTACTTTATCGATTATACCAGAAATAGCTGCTTTACAGGGAATGGATTTGCGTTCGAATTTTAGAGACAGCATGCATTGACACATGAAGAGGAATAAAGCATCTAATAAGAAGAAAAAAGCCAATATACCTCTACGACGAAAGCTTGCAGTGGTATATATTAGAGCGGTATTTTTTTTTATCAAAATTACCCTAGTAGCTTTACTGTCTTTATTTTTCTTTACCAACTATTTTGCTCCTGTAAGACAAGAAATGATCCAAAATATTTACGAATTCACTTCTGATCTTGGCTTTAGACTTGAAAATGTTTTAATAGAAGGGCAATATAATACTAAGGAAGAAGATATATTAGCTACTTTAAATGCTGTTAAGGGTACGCCTATTCTTTCTTTAGATATGGGGGCAATAAAGAATAATTTAGAACGCAATCCTTGGATTAAAAATGTTGCAATTATTGAAAGAAGATTACCTAATACTATTTACATAAGATTAATTGAGAGAGTACCCATCGCTATCTGGCAGTTTAATGAGAAAGTTTTCCTTATCGATGAAGAAGGGTGTAAAATTACCACTGATATAGGTATTTTCACTAATCTTCCTCATGTTGTAGGATTGGACGCTAATATTTATACTAGCAAATTAATTCAAGATTTAGCAAGACATCCTGAACTAGCTAAAAAAATTATCTCTTCTGTACTTTATGGGAAAAGACGGTGGAATTTAAATCTAGAGCAAGATATAACTGTTAAAATGCCAGATTCTGGGTTTGACCGTGCTTTAGATTACCTTGCAGAATTGGATAGGAAAAATCTATTATTTAATCAGCATTATAAAACTATAGATTTGCGAGATTCTAGTAAGTCTTATATAGAGAAATATTAAAAATTATGAAAGCCAGATTGTCTAACTTTTTGACTCTTGACCTTGGTAGTAGTAAAATAGCTGGCATTGCAGCATATATTGACAAAAGAGAAGATGCAAAAATAGTAAGTCAGATTTTGCATCACTCAAAAGGTATTAAATCAGGGGTTATATTAGATTTAAAAGATGCAGAAAATAGCATAGTCGGAGCGATTTATGCATTAGAAAAAGATTGTGGTAAAAACATAAAAAAATAACTATATCACTAACAGGCTACGGCACTAAGTCTTATTGTGCAAATAGTAAAATAAAACTTTCTAATCAGCCAATTTCCCAACATGATATCAAAAAACTTATCAAAAAAGCTCTATTGGAGTTCAGGATTAAAGATCAAGAAATTATTCATTATTTTCCTATAGAATTTACTCTTGATGATAATAATGCTATTGAAGATCCAATCGGGATGTTTGGTAGAGAATTAGGATGTGAATTACATATTATCACAGAAAGTTCTAATATGCTGATGAATATTACCAATTGTTTTGCAAAATGTCATGTTGAAATAAATAATATTATACTAGCAATTTATGCATCAGGAATTGCTTGTCTTTCAGAAGATGAAAAAAATCTTGGCTCTATTATAATAGATATGGGAGCAAGAACTACCTCTTTTGGCATGTTTGTCTCAGGCAAGTTAATATATACAAGCTACATAGATATAGGTTCGTTTTCATATTACATCTGATATAGAAAAAGTATTCTCAGTAAGCCTTTACGTTGCAGAGAAAATCAAGATTCTATATGGTAATGCAATGCCATCTTCTCTTGATAAAGATAATATTATTAGTTTAGAAGATTTCGAAGTGGAAATTCCTGATAGTGGGAGACCAGCAATTACCTCAAAATATCTTGCATATGTCATCAGCCCAAGAGTGAAGAAATATTATTGATGGTTCAGGCAGAGCATGATAGAGTTGTAGCGGGCAATATGATCGCCTACCGTATTGTTATTACTGGCGGAGGGGCAATGCTCCGAGGAGTAAAAGAACTAGCAAGCAAAATTTTTGAGAAACAAGTACAGTCTTCAATTGGTAAACCAGAAATCTTACCAGGTTTTGCTGAAGATTATAACCCCCATATATACTCTGCTGCTATAGGTATGTTAAAAAACCAATCTTTAAAAATACAAAAAAATAATTTTGATATTAAAGATAATAATGATACTAGTTGGTTTAAAAAATTTCTAATTTGGCTAAAGGAAAATATCTGATGACCAAGCGTCTATTAACGAGGAGGTGTAAGCCGACGAAGCAATTCAGGCAAGTAATTAGAAATGGATTGCCACGCTCACGTACGTTTGCTCGCAATGACGTGTTGCATACAAGGCATTGCGAGGAGACTGTAGGGCAACGAAGCAATCCATTTTTAATCACTTTCTTGGATTGCTGCATGCTGCAAAGTGGCTCCTCGCTAATAGATGCTTGGCGATCAGATTTTTTTATTCATCATCATAAAAAAATAGAAAAAAAAACGTGAATGCTCACACTTGTTCATTAAGAAAATATTAAAATAAATTAAATAATATGCTTGTCATATATATCAAGCTATTCTTTACTTACATCTAGACCTATTATTTTACTCATGATATAATCTCCTTCATCTTATGGGGCAAGGCTACCAAAAGAGGGTACTTATTCTGACAACGACTACTTCAGTCCAATTTAACTCAAGTCACCCTCTTTAATTACTTATACCATATTTTTAAGATATAAGTATGACTGGCACGTGACGATACATTAAGCGTTAGATTATAAAACTCCAGAGTGTGTATATTTTGAGAAAAATATTGCATAAAAACAACAATTTAATTTTTGAGAATTATATCTCAAATTATCTAATTTTTTGTCTAGACAAATGAGGCAGCTTAAAGAGTATGTTTAATCTATAATCATAATTTTTTATAACATATAGCATCTTATTTTTCAAAAATAAAATAATAAGTATACTTATTATTTTGTATTGCCATGACAATTACATTAATATTACTTAATCTTTAGTAAATAAATTAAGTAGTGGTAATAGATATGATATTATTTAGCATAGTATACTCAAATGATTTGAAGAATTGGCTTCGTAAAACTGCGGGGCATTCGCGTACTCACGTACTAGCTGCACGCTTCGCACGCTCATCTCTTGTTTATTGTCCCCATTCTTCAAATCATTTGAGTATACAAAATAGATTTTTTAATAAATATTCAGTAAGAAGCTGTGTTGTTTTATTTTTTTTTTGCAACAGTTTAATGCATCTAATGTTTTGGCAGCAGGAGTTAATGAAAAAGTAGGACAGCTACCTTACCTAATTCTAAATTACCCTTATAATGAAATATAGACAGGGAATTCTGTCTGCAAAATTCCAAGTCTATGCTGTTAATGAGTAGAAGCAATTAAAAATGCTTTTTAAACTAATTCGACCATGCTGAATTCAAAAAACAATGTTGGCAAAACCAAAAATGGCTCCTTCACGTTCAAAACTCAAAATTTTGGAAATTAAGAAATCATTTTTTTAAATTTAGTTTTTCTATCGTAGAAGCAATTAAATAATATGCTGTTTTAACTAATTCGATCATGCTGAATTCAAAAAACAGTGTTGGCGAAACCAAAAATGGATCCTTCACCTTCAAAACTTCAACTTTTGGAAATCGAGAAATCCTCTTTTGTTTGTTTTACTATCTACAATTATTTTTAAAAAAAATGTTTTTATAAAATATCAAGTAAATAATAATGATATCTCTCATCTCTCATCTCATCAAGAATTAAGATCTAAACCAGCCACCTGACATACCCTGACAGTCTCACGCTAAGAGTATTAACACCTTGTCTTAGGTGTTGGTTCAAATTTTAACTTTGTTTGAAATATAGAATTATTCGCATTTTTGTGCATTATACCTGCATGAAGTCTGTGTCATTCTGTTTTATTATAGTTGAATGCGTGAAAACTAATTCATGTGAGATACCAAGAAGTGAGTTGTAGACAAACAAACCATTTTAACCCAACACATTACGTGCGCCGATCAATCTGAATCGTCCATTTCCGGATGCCTAGCCTCGACGAACTGTCGGAAAGTACTTTCCGATTCCGAAAAGTTCGTCGAGGCTAGGCCCCCTGGAAAGAGTTGCATCAATTTAGTTCACCACAGTATAAGAATTACATTTATTTAGTTATGTGACTACATTTTAAATAATATTGAAGAAAAGTATTGTATATTATAGTGTAATATATTAAAAACATCAATAAAACTCTTGGTGCGTTTCTGTTAATTTTCACGAACCATTTATAGTGGGTAGTATTGAATTATATTTAAATAATTTAATTTACATTTATTGTAGAATTTACTTTTTGTTATCCTATTTCGATCAGTGTCGGTTGCATGTAATGCATGTAAATGTAATGTAAAAGATCCAAATTCTTATCATGCCTGCATTGATATTCGAACATCCTCGTTCTAGTTCAAAACACTTGCATGCATCAGTGCATGGCATCCCTGTTTTTTTTACACCCACACCTATTAGTTGAGCAACCAATTTTGTAGCTACAAGAAATAACTTCAGCACATCCAACTGGAATAGCATCCGTGGTCATTAGAATAGGAGTGATATCGCACCCAGTAATGTTCTACACAAATTTGCGTGGGTTATATTTTTGGTGTTCCTATTGGGGGTAAATTAGAATATTATAGCACATACTTGTTAAAAATAACTTATACTGTAATAACAAAATAACCCTCAGCAGTAAAAGTACCTCGGGTTTCTTGATAGTGTTCCATATCATAGTTTGGTAGTGACATCTCTTAATATGCCAATGGAGTGCAGTACTTGTTGGAGTAATACGATATATGCCAATTGTATTATGAAACCCTTTAGATATTCCATTATTTATGCGAGCAAACGCGACTACGTATTTCGCATAGTTGACTTTTTCTCTGTCTTTTAAAGCATTTACAAATATCTCTTTTTCTTTGTCTGAAGGTGTCTGTAAATCGCCACTTTTCGACGACAGAGATAAGACAAGGGCTCAAGACGTAACTGTCAGAAAACAACTATGCAATCATAACACAAGCTCAAACCAGCCTAAAAGAAAAAATTGACTATCTATAATGCTGTAAAGTAATTAACAAATTATTTGTTTTAAATTGAACATCTACTGCATGATTAGGCCTAAATGAAAAGACTACTCATAAATCTCAAATTACATGCATTATCAATTATCATGAACACGCCCTGGAAAATGTTGAAAGAGGCTGACTTTATGGACTTGGTTTAGTGTTATCGATACGACGTTACGTGTAAGAAACTCTGGGGGCCTGGAAAGAACACCAATGTTTCTGTTCGATGTTGATTGTTACAATGCACCAACAGTGTTGGTTCCAGCGTTAAGCGCGCGACTCAAATTCGCGAGGTCCCGGTTTCAAATCCCGTCGAGACCGGCAATCCTGACTGATGGTTTTTTCCGAGGTTTTTCCTCAGTCGTTAATGCGAATGCAAGGGATTGAGTCCTCTTAATCAGCCCTCGGACATCCCTTCACAATTGTCATATCCACAACATACCTTGTTAGACACCTGAAGAGGGGCATGAATTGCACCCTGGGCAGGCTTCCCACAATTTTCTTTTAATTTTGGAAAATAACCTTGAAGCGTAATATGCCACTCTTGTCTACTAGCGGCGTAGCTGAGCATTTCCTGTAACCAACACAACACACTACTCCGCGCACTGCTTATATTAGGCCTTACTTTGAAACAATGAGAGTTTGTTCCATGTTTTTAACACAGCACATGAGCGTAGGGCTTACAGTATTATGGAACTAAGATGTAAGTGATAACATACCTTCAAATCACGTAGACGTAGTGCAGGTATATCACATAACTATAGCTGGTTTTTTTAACAAGATCTACTGTCAGCAATGAACCCTTCCATAAAAAAAAAAAACACTGCTAATGGCAATGATTATTTACGTTTACAACTGAGTAGAGTGGACCGCGGAGGGAGGCTAGGCGACCAAGGCCGAGAGCCAATCAGCGTCGCGGGTTGATGCTGGCGGCACCCGCAGGGGATTAGCGCGACAGAAATATCTAGTTGCGCATTGTCTCAGTAAACAATTAAAAACCGTCGATTGTATGTTGAAACTGGGCCCGATTTGGCAAGCGTGTTCTACATAGACAACGAAAGATTTTGGTAAAATATTACTATCCCAATCTTTCCAATCAGGAGATATATTGATGTACAAATTTAGGTTCAAAAATTACGCAACAAAAATTGAGATAAAAGTGGCACTAAAGCCCTAGAAACTACACGTAGGCCAAAAGTAGGTTACACTTATTAAACCTAGATATCGATTACGATTTGTGATTTTTTTTCAAAATTTTCGCATGTTTATTTTACGAGCAATTGAATATTTTAATAAGTGGTACCAGATTTGGGTTTTTGGTACCCTTTTGGTACTTCTACTCAAAGTAGACTTTGCCAACATTGATAGGTAGATGAAGAAGTATTGCCTTAAAATAAAAAACCATGTTGGCAGCTTCTACCCCAAAAATGTTGTACGATTGACTTCTAGAAGGCTTTTGGATATAATTGCCCTCTCTAATAGAAGAAATATTCGGTGCTATTGATAAAGCCACTAATGAATTGGAGGAATTAAAACAAAAACAGTTACAAACAATATCTCCATTTAGTAATGTCAATGAGTTGGAAAAGGTACTTGATTCACTAGAAGAGGATAGTTCAGTAAAAAAACAAATCTATGATTTTAAGAGACAAAATATCAAGGAGGAGATCTCATCTAGCGAAGAGACAGAACAAAATCTTTTTGTTGAATTTGTGGAAAATGACTCGGAGGAATATATTTATGATCCAGTCTCAAACCCACTATTAGTAGAGTCCATAAATACAACAGAACTAGAATACGATCCTGAGTCTTCAAGCAACTTTGACATAGAAGATCAGGAGCAAATGATAGCTAAACAGCCCTCATCTAGTATAACTCCAAGTCCTTTTGGTAGACTTGAAAGAGTACACAAAGATTTAGCAAATTTAACAGAAGATTTAAGAGAGATGGAAATTTACTCGTTAGAACTCCAAGAACAACAAAAGGAGTACAACCGACAATTAATTATTATCCAGGCAAAAGAAGATGAAATCCGTCAATTAAGAGAAGAAAACAAAGCCCTTATTGAATATAATGGATTAGCAGAGACATTATCATACCAAAGTAAATCTCTTCCAAGAGAAATTAGTAAATCTGTTCCTGATGATACAGCCGTTGATCCATATGAAATACTTGGAGATAATTTTGGGCTGGAAAGATTATTTGAAGAAAAGGTTGTACCAACAGTAGACAAATCCCCATCAGAAAGTTACACACAACCAAAGTTTAACGACAGAAAGTTAATAGATTCTGAAGATGAGTTATTATATTTGGCTGTGTGAGCCAAAAATCTTCTGTAACACAAGGTGATTCACCGTTATCATTGCAAGAAGAGTTGGAAGCAGCTGATCCAAACTATCGAAAAAAAAGGAGTATAGTTGTGCATGATAATACAACTGTTGATTTAGACGAAATATTTAAAGATAGCTTTGAGTTAGAAACATTGTTTGAAGAAAAGGTTGTATCAATAGTAACTGAACCTCAATCCTTGGTAGCAGAAGTGGTTCCAGTAAAAACTGTAAAACCCCTTACTCTAATAATAGATGATCCCCCGTCTCAAATAGTAAAGACAGATACAGAAGTAGTTCCAAAAGTAGTTGCAGTTCAGAAATAGTTATAGTTCCAGAAGTAGAAGCTCTAGTAGAAGCAGTTCCAGAAGTAGTTGTAGTTCCAGAAGTAGTTGCAGCTCCAAAAGTAGAAGTAGCTCCGGCAGATGCAGAACTAGGAGGAGGTGGAGTACCACCAGAAGGAGATGGTGGTACTCCACCACCGCCACCACCGCCTCTACCCCCAGCAGGAGGTACAGTTCCATCACTATTAGCTGAAGAAAAGCCTTATATTACACCTATTAATTTTGATATTGAGAACAATATAGTAAGACATATCACACCTATAGAATTTGACTACTTGAATTTAATTTCTAATGCTTTAAGCATTAGAAATAATATATTACAACATAATTTTGACAATGTAGTAGAGGCAGGAGATAATGATTATTATATTGGAAAAAGATGGTGGATTCAATTTGTAAGGTCTATTACCAAACAAAAGGAAAGTATTTTAGCTTTTAAAAATAGTCAGCAAGGTTTCATTCTAGGTTTTGATGTACAACCTCTTGATAAATTTATCGTAGGAATCGCGTATGCTACTGCAAGCTCGTTTACTAAATTTCAAAGCATCTTTAATGATCAACAAAATACTACTTTACATGAAGGGGCAATTTACAGCAAATATGCACTATTACCTAATAGTCTGGTGGGTACAAGGAAAATAGTGCAAAAACGTGGCTATTTGTGATACAAGCAAGCCGTTTTGCACACGTGTTTTATTTGTAAATTAAAGCATTTTTTTCCGCAGTTCATTGTTTGCAGGTGATGTGGGGGGCGTGTGGGGGGTAAATTCAAAAAGGGGGTGTAACATTTTTTTAAAATAAATTGGTGGTCTATTTTTACGGTTCGAATGTCATTTTCACATATTTTTGGGACGGCAAATCGAATAAAAAACATTTCAAATTCGTTAGTCCAACCATTTGGGTTCCATGGGCGCCATTTTGGAAATTCCCCCCAAGTACAACGTTGATACCTTAAGCACGTAAATATGGCATGCTTGGTATCAATTTCCACTAAATCGTGTTCCCCAAACACGCTGGTAACACTAAAATTGTGATACGACAATCGAATCTCTCAAAATCCCGCAATTTTGGATATTTTGGGTACCGGTAGGCACCAATTTGTGATGTGAATAGACACATATGCATGTTTGGTGTCATTTTTGTGTATTTTCCGGTTAAGGAATATGAATTTTGTGTCAAAAAATGTATAAAAGGCATAGTCGTCCATTTTTTATACTTTTTCAATATTGTGTGCTTATTTTGTGAAGTGTCTACAATGTTATCAACATGAATATCGTACATTAAAAAAATCCCATGCACTTAATATCAGACGAGCCAAACAACAGCCTTGGCAGATTATCAATGCTCAAACTAAGGCACCTAGTCCCACAAATCAACTCACGATCAACATGAGCGGAATTACAAACTATGTCCCGAAAGTAATATCAAATCATCTCAACTCAACAAGTTCTTCTAAGGCTGGTATATAAACAGCCGACCTCGGACACATATTATCTGGTGCCATCGAGGATAAACAAGAAATTTACTCATTATTCTACATCCAACCACCCATCTTTAAGAAGCCGATATCATCAAATCAAATACTGAATAACAAACCTTCCGCAGGTCTAGACAATGTTCCTGGATCTGTGCTTACAGGTGTGGCCGCTTTTTCTGTCTCTGTGTTTCTTTACAAAGGTGGCAGCATCATCTCTCACACACTAGCATTATCATAAATGCCTTGTTTTGCACAGGGACCTTCCCTTCAAACTCAAAAGTGGCCAAAGTTATACCCCTCAACAAGCAAACAACCGAGATCCTAACACTTATTCGAAAAAATCATGTACACCCGTCCGTCATCCTCCCTATCTAAACAAAATATTCTCGAAGCAATCAACACGGTTCACAGAAGGGAAAATCCACCATAACTTCCATCTTCTTAATCCTATCTGCACTTTACAAGGCACTCGGATCATGGTGACCTGGCTATTGGAATTTTCGATACGACTTGAGTAAGGCGTTTTAAACAATTGATTATGTTATACTTCTCTCAAAACTGGACTCTCTAGGCCTAAGAGGTATAGCCAATAGATGGATTGCATCATTCCTATATCAGACTGCAGGCCCTGGAACTTTTCAATATTGACGAAAATGATACAATTACTAAATTCCACTAACATCACTTGACTCCTTGAGCCCTGTCTGTGTAGTTGACTAAAAACTGTATTGTCGACTTCATAAAGAGATGCTATGGCTCTAAACGCATCTACTGTATTCTCGTTTCTAAACGCGTTCCTGGCTGTGCGTTTTCCCTTCGAAGCTAAATCCGACACTGTGTCACTGCCCATAAACATGTGAAAGCCAATAAGGGCACCGTATTTAGCCATGAAATGGTATGTACAGCTATGTGGTGACGATGAGGGCCGCAGCTAAACTGTATCCATAGTTTGCTTAGGCCTGACTCCAGCTGGTGTGGAAGAAGGAGACCGAGAACACATCATCTGTGTCAGAGCTCTGGATCAACACTGACCTAGTTCCGTGTAACATCATATCTTTGACGTGTAGTAACATGCAACCATCGGCTTCCTCCATATGGCCGTTGGGTGACTAGTGTTCTCAGAGTAATAGCTTTTACCGGCTTCAGCCTGCTCACTTGTCGGCTACCTACACGTTAGAGACTGCTAGGTTGGGCGACTATCAGTGCTAACAACTAGCGCGCTCTAACGTGTAGGTAGCCGACAAGTGAGCAGGCTGAAGCCGGTAAAAGCTATTACTCTGAGAACACTAGTCACCCAACGATATCAGTAGTAAAATTATATTTTTGCCCTTTATAGGTACAAATTGTGCTGTCGATAATATTCAGATCGCCATTTACACCAACGGTTAAAAACTTTATATTACGTTGTTGTAAATAATGTTTGATATAATCTAATTGTGCTATTTCTGAGTTTGATACAGCAACTCCTGTTGGCAATAAATTATCTGTAAAAAATTTTAGTTTAGCTAATAGATAATTATCCATATTTTGATGATAGTCAAGATGATCTTGGCTAAAACTAGTAAAGCAAGCAGCATTTACTTTTATACCATGCAATCTTTGTTGATCTAATCCATGACTAGAAGCCTCAAAAGCTACGTATCTTGTGCTATTTTCAGCTAGCTTATGTAAAATATGTCTAAAAGTTACATAGTCGAAAGTAGTAAGAGCCGGGGATTTGTCTAAAATTTCTTGGATACTTAAATCCAAACCACTGCACATTCTACGCCAATAGTACCAATAGAACAGCTGGAGGCTCCTAGTAATGTGTATAGTTGCCTGCAATAAGACACTACCGAGGTTTTACCGTTAGTACCAGTAGCAGCTACCATACATTGTGGTAATAGTGGGTAGAGAATATCAGCAGCTTGGCTCAGTGCCAACCGGGCATCACTTACAAGATTTACATGTACGTTATTGGCGATAATGTTAGGGTTGTTTAAACTCTCAGCATCATCTGTAATAATGAATTTCACCACTTTATTTATTACATCATCAATAAATTTACTACCATCAGAGCTTGCTCCTTTAATAGCAAAGAATATGTCACCAGCTTTAGCTAGTCTAGAATCAAAAGATAAACTTTGAGAGTTCATCTGAGAGATAATTTTGTTGTCAAATAGTTTTTGCAATTTAATATATAGCCTAATTAATTATTAAATGGTATATAAATGTGTTTATCACGTATGGTAACCTATGTAAAGAGTTAGTATGGATAACCTGATACCAGTTCTCGAAATTAATTTATGTTGGTAATTTGTGCGTCGATCCGGTACTCGCATCCTCACGTACATCATCGTCCTCTGCGGTGCTGCGTTCCGTGTCTCCTACAAATTCCTCAACCTTAATTAATTTAGAGAACTGGTATGATAGACGACGTAATACTAATCGGGTTAGCTATAGATAATTTTTGACAAAAATTTTACGGTCTCTCATGAAAAAGAAAGATTTATCAATTTTAATAGGTAGTAGTCTAGATCATTTCGATACGAATATTTATAGCTTTCTTGCTCCAATTTTATCAATAGTCTTTTTTCCCAAAGATGACCCTATAGTTGCTTTGATCTTAACCTATGGCGTGTTAGCAACTTCAATAATTACCAGACCAATTGGTTCAATAATTTTTAGTATAATTGTAAAAAAACGAGGGGCAACTTTGGCTTTATCCTATTCATTTTAATTTAATTTAAAGTTGACTTTGACTATTACTGTCATGTTTCTTTTCTTTTTTTCTTTCTTTTATATGTTTGTACTATGTTCCTGTGTATTTGTCATTTTTGAGTTATGTTTTGCATGTATGTTTGTACATGTGTCTATGTTTTTATTATACGTTACTGGTGGGGCTCTGCCCTGTTAACGATATATTGACAAATAAATAATAAATTAATAGGGGTTGCTATTACCACTATGTTAATAGGAGTTATACCAACTTATCAAATGATTGGCTGGTTTTCACCATTGATGCTGCTCATTATTCGAATAATGTTAGCAATTTTTAGCGAAGGAGAACATTGTATTGCCAAATTATATATTGTAGAAAATAAGACGCAGATTCAAGGGGTGAAAGCATCTTGCTTATATGAACTATCAACAATGTTTGGGATTTGTCAGTGCAATTCTAATTAGTTCTAGTCACCATGAATATTGGCGTTTATGTTTTATATTAGGAGGTAGTACAGGGATTGTAGGGGTTTATCTTAGACGTTATTCCAATATATCTCAAAGAGCAATAGAACAAAAATCCTACACATCAAATGTGATATTGAACAATAAGTACAATATTCTGCGTATATCTATAATAAGTGGTTTTTCCTATATGACATAATATGTCATACCGTTTGTAGTGATGAATAGTTTTGTCCCTCTTATCACCTCTATATCTTTGGAAGCGATGATGAGTGTTAATACTCTTTTATTAATCGTAGATGCAGCAATGATTCCATTAACAGGGTATTTTGTTAAGAAATATCGCCCTGGGGATGTAATGATCGTAAGTACTAGCATTCTATTTATTAGCATAGTACCATTATGGTTATATATGACTGATGCTTCTGTATGGTATGTTAATTTTGTCCGTTTATGGATTATTACCTTAGGGGTAACTTTCTTATGCCCACTGAATTATTGGCTTAATAGCTTATTTCATGGTTCAGATAAATATTATACTGGTTAGTATTGGTGATGCTTTAGGTACTTCAATATTTGGACGCTCTGCTCCTGCAGTGTGCATAGCTCTTTGGCACTTTACTGGCTCTTCTATATCTATAGGAGTTTATATTGCAATGATTACTTTAGCTACTATATGGGCGGTGAAGAGTACAACTGTCAAAAGTTAGAAGAGGAAGCCGTTTTAGACAGGAGAATTTAAAAGTTGTATGTGGTCAACGTCTATTAGCAAAGAAGACCGTAGGTCGACGAAGCAATCCACGAAAACGATTAAAGATTGCCACGACCACTATGTGGTCTTGCTAATAGACGTCTTGTACTTTTCTGCAATTTTTAAATTGCCATGGGGTTTATGTGTAAGGTAAGTTTATCACAAGAAAATAAAATTATTTTACGCTTTATAAGTTGGTTAAGTTGTCTATAATCCGATTTAATTAAATTTATTGATAAGATCTAGATGAGTAAACCTAAGTCCGTTTTTTTATCAGAAATTTCAGGAAATATACTAGAATATTACGATTTCACAGTATACTCAGTATTCTCACTAACGATTGGTCGTACGTTTTTTCCTGGGAATTCAAAATTTATACAAATAATGTTAAGTCTCTGTGTATTCGCGGCAGGATTTGTTACTAGACCAATAGGTGGCATATGTTTTGGCTATGTTGCAGATAAATATGGTCGTCGCATCTCCTTGATTATTTCTATGCTTGGCATGACTATACCAACATTCACTATGGGACTAATTACAATTACAATTAATTAATTAATTAATTACAATTAATTATTACATCATAGGAATTTGTGCACCAGTAATATTGATCATAATGCGTCTCCTACAAGGTTTGTGCATTAGTGGTGAAGGGGCTGGAGCGGCTATTTTTATTCTAAAGCACCATCAAAATCTACGCTCAGGTTTAACGGCTGGTTTAGTACACGGTTCAAATATTGCTGGTACATTAATCGCTATTCTTGTGGGAATTATTATTGAACAATATTTTCATCATCATGACTTTGCTTGGCGTTTTGCATTTTTATTAGGTGGAGTTCTGGGGTTGGTTGGTTTTTATTTACGTCTTCGTGTATCAGAAACTCCCATTTTTAAAATGTTGGCTGAACAGAAAAAAACTTTAAAGGCTCCTTTTACCAACGTAGTTAGGACAGCTTGGAAAGCAATGTTTTTAACATTTTGTATTGGTGCATTTGCTAGTAGTGTCATATATTTAATAAAAACTTATACCAATGTATATTACTGTGATGTTATGCATTTTGATAATACAACTGCCCTTATTTATTCATTATATGCCAATTTTATAGCAATGATATCTATGCCATTATTTGGTGGGTTAACTGATATTATTGGAAAATTTAAGGTGTTAGTTTTAGTAAGCATAGCGGTCTTAATGCTCATTTTACCTATTCTATTGTCTATGTCATTACCATCCATGTGGCAACAAATTCTTGCTATAACTATGTTGGGTATTCTTGGTGGGGCAATCGCTGGGACAGCCTATAGTACCATTATAGTGTTATTTTCTCCTGAACAGAAATTTTCAGGGTATCTTTTAGTTATAATTTTGGTATTGCCTTGTTTGGCGGAACTTCCCCTCTTATTGCACGTTGGCTTGTTGAAGAAACAGGCTTGTTTTCCGCCCCTGCCTTTTATATTATGATTACTTCTATGGTATTTTTAGTTATCATTTATTTTATGAGGAATGAAATAAGACGATTGATTAACACTTATAGCTATAAGAGAAACATTTAAAATTGCATAAACGTCATGGCGAGGAAGTGTGAGCCGACGAAGCAATCCATAAAAGTGTTTTAAAATGGATTGCTTCGACCATTACATGGTCTCGCAATGACGTATATGCACCTCAAACGTCATTATGAGGAGTCACTTGCAACCCGACGTCATTGCGAGGAGACCATAAGGTCGACGAACCAATCCAGTTCTAATCATTTCCGTGGATTGCTTCATCGCCACAAAGTAGCTCTGAGCCATAACGCCTGGGATATCAAAAACATTAATTAGGTTAACTATAACTATGAGGGATTATTATGGTACTTTATGAAGGATTAAAAACTCATTTAGATAAGAGAATAGCATTAATGGAAGAAAAAATTGCTGTTATAGATGATTTAAGAATCAACAAGGAGAATCGCCCAACTACAGAACAAATAAATTTATTAAATTCTGGAGATGTTTTATATTCACCAATGATAGCTTTAATGCTTCAAGCAAAATCCAATGCTCGAGCAGAACATGGTATAGATTACCAACCGGTATTAATTAAAGATCGAGAACGTCTGGACCATTGATATTTAACTACTGTTAGGCTAGATTAGCAGTCGGTGGTCCACTTCCGTTACAATTAGAAGCCATCTTGAAATGACAGTTTACATGTTAATCAAATGGGAGCGATTTGTAGCCCAAATAGTTCTCAAGATTGCCGCCAGGTTGACAGGTAAGCATACTAGCCTTTAACACCAAATGATAACTAAATTCCCTTATGCAATAACTTCGTATTGTTTCTGTTTGTTTAATACCATGCTGCACAAGCTAAAACCATATCAAATAATCCAGTAAAATACTTTATTGCATTAAAAAAGCATAAATTAAAACGCCAAATCGCCATCTTGAAATGGGCCGATTGATGCTTCAATTTGTTACGCTCGCGCCTGTGCGGAGGTATTGGAGACTGCTAATCTAGCCTACTATAGGGGTTTAATATCAATGGTCTGGACAAACTTAAAACTATAATTCAACAAAATCTTCACTCTAAACAACCTTTTCACTATGATCTTATTCTACAAATGCCAAATCCTGAAAACGGAATACGAGCTCATTGTACACCTCTTCAGATAGATTTTGATGGTGACAATATAGAGATTTTTCACATTGATTCAGCAGGAGGTATAAGAAATCTGTTTCCTACCTTATCTATTGCTAAATCAGTTAATGTTGATAGTAAATTATATTATGGTCACATACAAAAAGATCAGTTTAGCTGTGCCACTTTCAGCATTCAAGATTTAAATAGTATGGCAAATGTTGGAACTAAATATCTTAGTAAATCTCTACAACCAATTGAGTACTTAAAAGATAATACACAAAAAATATCAGAACTCCATCCACGTTTTGTTAAAAATGCTCAGAGCAGTGCAGCAATAAGAGAAAATCTTGCTAATGAAGAGAATAAAACAATTATAGTCAGTAAAAACAAAACCCTTGAAAAACATGTAGAAGATTATTCAATAACAGTTGCAGTGGCAAAACAAGGTACAGGGAAGGTTATAGAAAAAAACAAAACCGTGCCATTGATTATAAAGCACTAAAATACCTTAAATCATCCAGGGATGAGCTTGAAAAAATATACCAAAAAGGAGGAGAGGAGTTGGTGCAAGAAGTAATTGCCCAGAGAACAGGAAATATTATTTTTACCACAAGACCGATACAAGAACTGACAAAGGCTGATAAATATAAGATAATGCAATCGACAAAAGATATCTTAACCAACCATCAAGATATAATATCGTTTAATAAAGAGATGGATAAATTCATCGATCAATTAACTGTTGATAAAATTGGCAAACAGGCAAATGATCAAGATAAACAACAAATAAGAGAAAGAGTCGAAGCAAAATTAGAAAAAATTATAGCAAAATCATCGGAGAAAGATATTTTTAGGCAAGCACTAGACCTAATGAGACAAAAAGATAGCATCAAAGATATTAGGTAATGTTATACATAGTCAGAAACATGGTAATGATAGCAATAAAGCGACATCACTACTTCGAACCCAACAAGCAAAATATAAGGCAGAATATAGAAATTCAATATAAAGAAATTATTAAAAAAAAAAGTCTTTTGGTAATTTTATCCCGCCTGAGTGGCGAAACCTTACTAATAATTGTGGTAAGCGATTAAGTAAAACTTCTCGTCAACTTCTGTCTTTGATAGTTTCTCGCCTACAGATTTATCAAAAAGATAAACTATCAGAAGAATTACAAGAAGGATATCACTTTTTCGAAAAAGAGTTAGGAGTTTGTCAAAGACGAGTTAGACAATGTCTCAGAGAATTAAAAATAAGTGGGTTCATTGATTTTACTTTAATTACTACGATCAAATATAACATAAAGTGCCGTAATATTTTATGTATCAAACTCCTTAAAGCAATTTATAAGTTTTCGTAAAGCTAATGATAATTCTTATCACTCTAGTTGTACAAATATTCAATCTAGCCATCAAAAAATTTCAACTCAACAGGAAGAAAAATTTAACCCAAATGGCAAAAAATTTCCCCCACACAATATTATAGATAATAATATATCTATATCTTTATCTAGATATGAAAAAATGAAAAAAATTGTGGACAAAATTGTGGACAAAATTGTGGACAAAGTTTGCCAGAGCTTGAGTCAGCTAAGGAGCAAAACTTTAATTTGCCGTCTGAGGGAACAGTAAGAACAGGTGAACAAAGTTTGTCAGAGAGTGAGTCAACTGAGGAGCAAAAATTTAGTTTGCTGCCTGAGGTAATGGTAAGCTCAGTAAGTGAAACGTCACCCTGCAATTCCACAGACTGCAATTCCGGCGATGCAGCTCTAACTGATGACGAGTCAGACTCAGATTCCGATTCAACAGGTGGAGCTTCAGGAAATAGTGGGGTTGAGCAGGAGCCAAGTAGGGAGTTATCAAGTTGGATTAGCAATCTTGCCAACAAGGCTAAAAGCTTGTATGCATCTAAGAAGCTAGAGGAGTTTCACCCATTGACCAAAGAAGATGGGGCTTTGTTAAGAATGAGAACAGGTACTAACTACGAGTTGAGTTGCATTAACAAACTGTTAATTCACCTTAGCAAGAAATATCCTGATCGTCGCTTTCCTGACAAGCAAGCAGTACTGAATTATATGAAAATAGCTTTGATTTATGAACTGCGTCAACCAGCTTTGGTAAATAACGATAATTTTAACTTCATGGACGCTGCTACCAGAGCAAGAGAAGCCCGTTTGAGAGTGGTAGAAGCAAATAAGGACACTTCGAAACTAGGGCAGTTGCAACGCAAGATTGTTGGAGCTTTTGAGCCTGATACTGCTGATGAATTGCTGATTAATTGTCGTTTTTTGGAGTATATGACGATGAATACCAGATTGATTTAGCAGATATATCTTTGTCAGAAACTGATAAAGACAAATTGCTTAATCAAGTGCAAGCAGTGTATGGCAAACAGGTTAATCTATTGCATATTATTAGCAAAAACACCACTGCCACTTGCAAGAAATCAGCTTTGGTTTATTCAGGGCTAAGTCATCTATATCCAAAGTCAGTATGGTATAAAATAAGGGAATATTTGTTAAAGCTATGCGGTGAACTTATTGATCAAGCCTGGTTTAGCAAATTAGAAGCAATTGAAGAAGATGTGATCAGCAAGAAGATCACCCTTAAACCATCCAGTGCCTTTATTGGGGCTTGGATCAAGAATAATTACTGGAGAGATTTAAGAGAGGCTTGCAGCAGCCAGAATTTTACTTTTGAGATTATCGATGCTGATAGAGTGGTGGCGGTATAAAATATAGCAAATAGAACAAAAGACTAATTGCATTAGCAAGAGAGAGCAAAGCAAAGCAAAGAGAACAAAAGAGAGAAAGAGAGCAAAGAGTTTAATAATAATTAATTAGTTACTGAAGGTTGAAAGGTACATACAAATCACATATGAAATTGTAAGGGTTTAGAAAATATGAGAGTAATGCGGCTTACAAGAATAGGACATTACGTGGCTAACGTAACGTCCCACCTTAAATTGGTTGTTTTTAACCAATTTTTGTCACTTTTTTACATTTTTTGGCAAAAATTGCTGACTAAAATCACCCGGGGGGTACCCGCGTCGCAAAATGGGGTATAGGGGGCGTTTCGCGAATTTTTTTAAGGTAATTAATCTGTTGTTATTAAAAAATTTCACTTTTTTAGTTTTTATTTAACAAGGATTAGCATTTTTATAAGTATTGCTTGAATAAAAAATTTAATAATAATATAAAAAAATAGAAAATAAGCTATTGACAACAATTATTAGTTGTAATACTATGCAAAACATAAGAGGAATTTTAGTGAATCAACTGGCAAAAAACCTGGAAATCAGCTATAATAGAGGGAATTACAAGGAATGTTTAAAGATGTATATATGATTAAAAATTATGGTTTGTTTGAAAAATATTTAGCAAAGATATCATCTAGTACCATCAGTTAGTTTGGCTCAATAGAGGATATTTCTAATTTTCTATTATATATTTGTGAGCATGGTAACATTATTATTGCAGCTAAAAAGGCTGGTTGTATTTCACCTCTTAGATTACACCGGATTATTAATGGCGATAAATATTTAGGCAAATGCGTCAATTTAGCTTTAGCCATTGCGGTAGATCGAGCAGGAGTGTTATATGATAGGGCTATAAACGGTTATGAGGAAGTGACTTATTACAAAGATAATCAGGCAATTGCTACTAAAAAAAAATTGCTCTAAGTCGTTGCTGGAATATCTTAAAGCTAATTCTCAGTAATATCAAATAAGAAAGCATGAAGGTAGTAGTTTTGGGAAAAGTAGTAGTGGAACAGAGCAAAAGGTACAAGCCCAAGAAATGGCAAACATCATTGATATAACTAATTTTGAAATAGTCTTATGGAGCAGATAGTTTAATGTGATGGAAAGTACTAGTAAAACCAACAAAGAGCTATCTAACTCTAGCAGCATTAAATTTCCGGTGGAATGGTCACCATATCCATTCCAGTTACCTTTGTGGACGTATTTGTATTCTGTTGGTAAGAAAGCTATAGCCATTTGGCATAGAAGGGCTGGTAAGGATATTATGGGTATTAATTGGATCACTGCTAGTGCTATTCGGGAAGTTGGCATTTACTGGTATGTGTACCCCACCTATAATCAAGCAAAAATGAGCATATGGGATGGTATGACATTATCGGGGCGTCCTTATATCTCATTTATCCCCAAAGCTATTATTGCTCGTAGTCAGCAATATAAGCAACGGATATTATTTAAAATGGTTCAGTGATTCAATTTGTTGGTAGTGATCGTTATGCTACTATTAGGGGCAGTGGTATTAAGGGAGCAGTTATCTCAGAATATTCTTACCATGATCCACGAGCTATGAGCTGCGTTATAGAGCCGATGGTAATTCGTAATAATGGCTGGTTGCATTATTTGTATACTCCTTCTGATAATCCAAAATTAACACATGGTGAAGAATTATACCAGAAATATCAAGATAGTCCGGAAGTATTTTGCCAGATTAAAACTATTGAAGATACTACTGATCATGAGGGGCAACCATTAGTCGATAAGAGTAAGCTTGATTCTGTCGACATGAGAAACGAAGAGATTCAAAGAGAGTTTTATTGCGATTTTGCTGCCTATCGTTACAAGAGAGCTGATCAAGGCGGTACCTTTGTTGAACAATTACGGCTAGCTGAAAGTCAGGGGCGTATTGGCTATGTGCCATTTGATGCAAGCTATCAGGTTAATACTTATTGGGATATAGGTATTGTTGATTATACGGTGATTTGGTTTGTTCAAGAGAAACAAGACAGTATAGATATTATCGATTTTTATATGAATAGGGGTAAAGATTTAGAGTTTTACCTTAATCATTTAAGAACTAGACCCTATCAATATGGGCGTAATGTATTGCCGCATGATATGAGTCGAAGACAAATGCCGACTTTGGATACTCGGTTACAACAAGCTAATGAGATAGGCTTCCCACCTTTTGCTATTGGTAGGAAATATTTGCAAGAAGAGATGATAACTAAAGCCAGAAATCTGCTAGGCAAGTGCCGAATAGATGCCGAAAAATGTCAGCGTGGTATTAACGGTCTTTATGAGTTTGATGCCACTAAAAGGGGCGTGCATTCTAGCTCCTCGAGAGCTACTGATATAACTGAGAGTTTTTGTTATTTGGCGATGGATGTTAAAACTGGTAATGAGCAACAGCAATCACAATATAACATACTAAAATATCGTAAAGTAATGAATGATTATAATGCTTTGGAGAGGTAAAGAGGATGGGTGAAAATAGTATAAATATAAACAACAATAATATAGGCGAGGTAGTATAATGCCATTTTCGAATAAGCCATGGAAATCAATTAAAAGTTCTATGTTCCTGGTGGTAAATATCTTACTGGTGATGATCTAGCAAGGCACAAACGTAACTATAATGAATCACGCGATCGCTATGAGAATTGTGTTAGGGAAGTAAAGAATACTATCAATAATCTATCTCGTGAAATACAACAATCGATGCATGGTTTACGTTCTCTAGAAGAGCAACAATACCAATATGGCAATAGAAGCTATGAGATGGAAAACCAGTTAAATCAGTATGCTAGCCAATATGAGAGTAACTTAAAGAACGTAGAAGTACAAAGAGCTAGGCTATCTTCCTCAGCCGGACAACTTAAACAATCTTTTGCAGCATTGCAACAGAAGGCTCCAGCTCTCGAAGCAAGAATGAGTGAAGTGGAACAATTACCAGGTGTTTTCCAAAATCTCTACGACCGAGTAGCCCAGCAAAAAGAAAGTTTGCGAGGCTTAACCGAAGAAGAAGCAGGCAGTGCAATTGCCAAACATCAGCAAGATGTTGAATTGTTAAAAAAGCAACGTCAAACAATAGAAAAGAAAATACGTCATTCTATGAATGATATTACCAGGGAACATAAAAATATAAGTAGCGAAAGAGCAGAGCTTGAGCATCAGTTAGGTAACTATCAAGCAAGTCAAGATCGTCTATTGCGAGATACTAGTAATTTTGATCAGGCAAGACATCAATTAATCAACATCATTGAGCAATATAAACAACACAAAAACATAGAAGAACAAATAGGGGCTTATTATGCTAACCGGAAATCGCATGTTGAGGAACTACAAAATAAGTTAAGGAGTTATAGTGAATCTGCACAAAAGGATATAAATTACCATGCTCACGATTTAGAGTGGCGGGCTGGGAAATATCAGACATCAGCCAGCAATACAGGTTTAGTACAGGGATTAGGTCTTAGTCTCGCGACTTACGGACTTGGTGCAGGAATCTCATCAATACTAGGGGGAGGTAGTTCAATTTTTTCTACTATAGCTGGTGGAATAGGTTCAGTACTACAAGGTCTCTCTCCATTTGTTGGTATTGGTCATTATATGAACACATCAAATATTGTTAATAAATTGGGAAACATTGACAGAGTTGATCTTGCTAATGACTATCAATATGATGGTATGTCAGGCAATTTAGAGCAAATGGAAAGATATGGACGATCAGGACTAGAAAAAATGCCGATAGCTGAGCTTGGCGGTTTAAAACAAGCAGTAGAGCATTTTAACATGCGGTCAGTACCTCAATTAAGTGATTTACCGAAATTATCTGAATCTCTGGGTAAGATAGTCTCGCTTCAGGATATTGAAGGGTTAACCCTTGGCTTACCTAGAATGACTGCAGCTAGCGGTAAGAACTATAATTATAAGGTGTTATATGATAATGAGTTTATCAAGAAGCTCAAGAAAGTGTCCAAGAAGCTTGGAGAGCCATACTTAAAGCCAAACTCAACCATACACCCAAACACAAAGCGTAATATGGTGACAGCTTATGGCTGATAATGATTTAAATTAAAAGATTGAATATTTTGATAATCTCAAGAGCAAGCTGGAGAAATGGCATCATATATGGGATGAGCTGAAGAAATATGTTTGTCCACAAACTGAGAGTAATAAGGTAATATTTTATTCAACTTCTATTTGGTCAAGGGAGCAATTAGCAATTGCTGGTAAATCCAGCAATGAACTGGTTTAACCTTACTATAGTCGCTGAAAACGACGAGCAGCAAGAATATTTAACCACCACTGAACGCAACATACTAGCCCAAATGCTAGAAAAAACCCTAATGGATATATTCAATAATCCTGCCTCTAATTTTCATAGTCAAATTCATCAGTTTTTTTTAATTTATCAGCTTTTGGTACCGCGATATTCTATGTTGAAGAAGATTTAGAATTAGCCCAAACTTTGTTTTTCCGTAATATTAATTTACAAGAATGTTATTTTGAAGAGGATAAGTTTGGTTTTGTTAATACAATGTACCGACTATTTAGTACGCCAATAAAAACTGCATCCGCTAAATGGGCAGAGTTTGCCCCTTTCAAGGAAAGGTTAGCCAGAAATCCTGATGAAATAGTAGAAATATTGCACATAGTTAGCCCGCAAGCTCAAAATCAGAAAAATAAAGGCAGAAGACCAATAGTAACAGCTAGCCCTTCAACATCTAGTTCATCAACACTTGAATATAGCTCAGAATATATCTACCTTGCTGAACAAAAAATAATCAGTCAATCTGGTTATTCTTATTTCTCGTTTTTTTGTAATGCGGTGGGTAAAAGAAGAAGGTGAAGTATATGGCTATGCTCCAATTCATCATGTGCTACCTGATATTAAACTACTCAATAGTTTAAGACAAATTACCCTGAAAATAGCCCAGAAACAGCGAGACCCACCATTGTTAGTGCCAAAAGACGGATACTACTTACCACTATATACTACGCGAGGTAGTGTTAATTTTTACCGTAATGGCATGGCAGACAAAATAATACCACTAACTAGTATGGAAAATATCTTACCTACTGAGATAGAGCAAAATCAATGTCGCGATGCCATATACAAGGCATTCTATATTGATATATCAATCGATAAAATGCAGTTAGGGGGTAAACAGTGATTGACTTAAATGC
>JAMZAV010007136.1:0-33548 GCA_024449915.1 Sweltsa coloradensis | reverse complement strand
AGCCCCAAATCGGCCTTACAGTCTGCGAAGACCTTGTCGGAGATGGGCTGAGACGGGATAAATTTCCCATCATCCGTAATGTTAGCGTTGTTCTGATGCATTCTATGAATTTCTTGCCAATCTTGGAGGCGACCTTCAGAGCGAAATAAATACACAATTTTAGCCTTGAGGAGGAACACTTAATTGACCAGAATTGGGCACCAAACATTGCTCACGGAAAAGGTCTGATTGCCAAAATAAAAAAGCAAGAAGATTCAAGTACGCACTGGATTGTAAAGGAAAGCTAGATCTACGCTTGTATGCTATCGCAATTTTCAGTACCTTTAATGAGTCTTCATGTAGATTTTTACAGGTGGAAAATTTGACTTTTATTTTGTTCATGTTTGGTGGCAAAAAATTTATTCATAACCCATCTTGTTGATTGCATACCAGCATGGGTCTAAGAAAACACACACACAAACAACCTTGAGTAAAGTAAAACTCTTTTATCTTTAAATTCGTAGGTTACATATTTTTGGACGAGAGTATGTTTTTGAGGCAAATAAGATAGGGCGTACGGTGCCGCGAAAATGCTCTTTTAAGGGAAAGAACCCCAAAAATTGTAAATCCATTTAAAATTTGCAGTTTTTTAGTTGCATCAAAAGACCCAAGAACGCATCCAAATTAAGGATTAAGAATAGTAATTTATTTTTTGACAGAACTATTGCCTGCGTGATAAAAGATATTTTAATGTTATGGTGGGTATTAATTCGAAAATTATTAATTGAATGCATAGTAGTAATAACCTTACCGATCATTTTATTTGAGTATCTATTCATGCATGACACAGTTAAACTTCATGCAACTACAAAATACAAATTCCCCCTTACCCCTAATACCCCCCCCCCCTTACCCTTAATATTTCGAAACGTTCTTAACATACGACAAAACCGGTAATTTCGCGTAGTTTTAATATTGGCGAAGGGCTTTTGTCACCTGTGCAGGGCAGACCACAAGACAGCCAACATGACGAAGACAACAGTTAAAACTTTCATGTTGTTTTTTCGTCTACGCGTACGGTTCCTATGATAAATAGAACAAGTCTGTGCCCATGTATTCTGTAAGTTATTAGACTCAGGAACTAATTTAATAACTATTGCAGAGCAAACTCGGCTTTTCCTTACCTAAGGGATTGACATAGAGTATTTTACCGTTTTTAATTTTTCTGGTGAAATCATAATTTATGTGGGTTTGCTTTTGAGTGTTTTGTTAGTATTTGGTTATCATGACATATTGATAACTATTATATCACCTAAGACCGGTAATAAGATATTTGTCCCTCAAATAAGCTCAGTATATAATAATGTGTGTTTGCCTATTGGTGTTTAAAAATTTACTGAATTTATTGCGTAATACTGTTCAACAATTTGTATTGTATCATGCACAAGTATCATTGTTTTATCGGAATATGAATATCAATCTGGACAATGTTTCTGGACACATTAGTTAGGTGTGATTTGAGGTGTTTAAAAGTTTTTATTTATTCTTCTTCCTTTAGTGACGTACCTCTGGCGTACCTTAGGGCTCCGTTCTCTGTACCATTGCTGTTCATTAAACGAGGGAGCGGAGCGACTGAGTGTCTCCATTCAACTCAAACGGCTCTCATTCTGTGATTCTGTCTGTCTGTACGTCGAAAATCAGCCGAACCGCTGAACAATTGCGCTGAAATTTTAAACAGACATCCGGCACGAGTTTTCTGAGAACTGTTAACAAAATCAGCTAGATCCATTACGATTTAATCCCTGATTTTTTTAAATATCGATACCATTTGTTTAGTAGCAGCTAGCGGGACGAGCTCTACGTGTCTGCCATGGCATAGTGGTAAGCATAGAGCCTACCGCACGGAGGGTTGGGGTTCGATTCCCGTTAGTTTTGAACTTTTTATATTTTTACACCTACATATTATTTTTGAGGGACGTAAAATGGGAAATAAAAATTGGTGATTTTGTTTTATTTTGGGAAAATTTTTTAATTTTTCACTCTAATACTTTTTTTGAACACGTTTTCGCAATTTAAATGTTTAAATTAAAACTAAAAACCCCCAAAAGCCCAATTGTAAAAAGAGGTGTTGAGCCAAGTTTTTCCCTTAAAAAGAAAAAAAAATTTAAAAGAGACCGGGAACATCCCCTTTTCCCCTCCCATTTTACCAAGGGGCTGGGACCCAAAGCCCAGTTTTGGGGGAAAGGGAACCGGGTCCCATACACATTTTTTCACTCACTCTTTTAAAAACCCGATTTTGGGGCGTTTCCCTAGTTATATTAAGAAAATACTTGATCTCCCCTCATTTTTGGTTTTCTTTTTTGGGCCGGGTCAAAAATAAGTAATCTTTTTTTACTTAAGACTAATTACAGGGTACAAGTAACACCTCTTCGTAAAAGAGGGAGTGAATATTTTTTCCTAAGGCTAAAACAGGGTTTAAAAAATGAATAATAAAATAGAAGGCAAAATTTCATGTAAATAAAATTTTATATGTATTTTTACTATATGGAAATACTAGTATTGAGAATTGAATTTTTTTAAAATAGAAAATTTTGAGTATTGAAATAAAAAATGAAATGAGAAAATTGGGTTTTGATATGTTTACAATCCATTTTTTATTTGGATAAATTTAATAATAAAAAACACTAGCATTTTATATGTTAATGAATAAAAGGGAATTATTTATTGTATTTAATAAAATACGGGGTAATTACGAACTATAAGGGGCAGTTTTAGTGGACAGGGAAAATTTTTAAAAATTTACTAAATAAAAAAGGGAAAATCAAAAAAAATGTGTTTTTTTATTTTAATAAATTTAAATATGTATTTTTAGATAGTATACTAGTTTTTTGAGAATAGAAGTTTTTTGAATTGATTAATTCAATAAAAAATGAAAAAATAAAATGATTTTTATCAAATATGAATAATATAATGCGATGTTCATTAGGAGGGTTAATAAATAAAACGCTAGCATATGGTATGGTTTTAATATGATTAAGTATTATTTTTTTTATGTTTAATGGGGTTTTATTTTTTGAATTTAAATATACGTGTGGGGCCCCTATAGTACGGATCTAAAAAGGGAAAAAGTTTGAGTGGGGGAACAAGGAAAAAATTATAAATTTATTTAAATTTATAAAATAAATATAAAATAGAATGAAAAATTTCCCAATGAAAAATCAAGTTTATATGTAAAAGGCCTATATTTAGTATGGAAATACTAGTCCGGATTGAGAATTAAAAGTTTTTTAAATTGAATAATTGATTTTTTGAAATGAAAAAAAATGAAATGAGTTTTTGGGTACCTACCCTTTAAAAAAAATAATGATTATATGAAAGTTTATTATTATTGAATTTAAAATAAAATGTGTAGGGCCAACCCCAAATATACGGATCTTTTAAGGGACAGTTTGAAAGGGAGGACAATTTTTTAATCTGTTAGGAATTCTTTTGTGAGAAAAAAAGCTTTTTCCCCACTAGAAAGGCTTTTAATTTGCTAAAAAATTTTAGTATGATTTTTGATGCCCTTCTGGGGGGTTTTTTTTGGCAGTTTATTGTTTTAGGGGAGGGGCCCGGGCCCCGAAATATAGGCCCTTTTGGGAAAAATTTGCGGGGTTTTTAAATGATGGGGGACTGGATTTTTAGAAATTGCACGGGTGTTTAAGTAGGGAAAATGGTAAAGATTTTGGGAAAAGTATTCTAAAGGGTGTAACGTAAAAAAAATAGCGGGAAAATTTGTATAAGGGTACTTACCGGGTTTAAGAATGTTTTTTTTGGGGGAAAATTTTTTAAACCCCGGATCCCCTCCCATGGGGATCCTGTGATGATCCCGTATAGCTCGTTTTTTGGGAAAAAAGCCACGATTAGTTTGTGGGGGATATACCCCAAATTTAAAAAAGCCCGTATGAGATGTGCGAGTGGATGTGGGCTTTATTTTATTTAATTTTAAAATATGTGGCTGTTTAAAATTGGCTTCACCCTTTCCGACCCTAAAACACCCACAAATTTTTTTTTTGGAGCATACTCTTTCGATATAAAGCAACCAATAAAGGGTTTCCCCGAGAGTGTAATGCCAAAAAATTTTCACGTTGTCCCTCTCAAAAAGTTTTTGCCTCAATGCAAAAATTGGGGACCTCCCTCTGAGGGGGGCTAGAGGTGGATTTGGAGTTAATTTTACACTTTTTTTGGGTTTGGTTAAGGGGAAAGAGAATTTTTATTTTTACAGTTTTCCCCGCATTCCCGTTTGCTTGGACATTTGAGTTATGTTTTATTTTTCTGCAAGCCCTCCTGGTTGCATTTTAAGAGGTGCTTGATCATCTAAAAATTTGCGTCAGTATGCCTACGCCCAATGTTTGGGGCCATGTCGTTTACAAAAAGTAAAAAGAAGGGGGGGCCCTAGGCCCCTTTCCCTTTGGGGGGCCAAAACCACAGACAATTTTTAAAGGGGGTGGGAAGTAAAATTTTGTAATTGTATCATTTTAAAATGGGATTTTACCCAAGTTCTACTCCCTTTGGAAACGGCCCCTGATAGAAAGGGAATGCAATCCATCTTTTTGGCTATCCTCGATCCCTAGAGTTTCCTTTTTTGAGAGAAGTATACTAGGGTCAATTGAAATAAAAGCCTTACTCAAGTCGTAGAATTTCCAATAGCCGGGTTTCGCCATGATCGTTGCCTTGTATGGGTGCAGATGGGAATGGGGAAAGTGGCAGTTATGGTTGTTTTTTGGGCCCTTTTGGAAACCGGGTTTTTGATTGCTTTCAAGAATTTTTGGGTTTTTTTTAAAAGGAAAGGGGAGAAAAGAGGGGGAGTAAAATAAATTTTTTGGGAAATTTTAGAGAAAAAAGGAAAGGAAAAAGGGAAAATTGGCCAAATTTTTTGTTAGGATCTGGGTTGTTCCCTTTTGGTGCTTATTTTTGGGTTTATTATTTTTTGGCCTCTTTGAGCTTGGGGGTGGGGGCCCCCTGTGAAAAAGGGGGAAAGGGAATGTTTAAATGCTAGTGGGTGAGAAAATAATACTTTCCCCCATTTTGCAAGAAAAGTCCCGGAAAATTGGGCTAAGCCTGGGAAATGTTTGTTTAAATTTAGTGTTTTTGTGATATCGGGGTTTCTTCTTGGGTGGTTGGGGGAAAAAAATTGAAAAGTTAATTTTTCCCGCTTATTCTCGATGACACCAGGATGAAAGGGGATTGGGGGGTGTCCCGAGGGCGACTTTTATCCCCGCATTGATAAAGACTCATTTAGATGATTTGATATTACTTTTTTGGGGCCCGAGTTTTAATTCCGCCCCAATGGGCGATCTAAGTTGTTTTTTAGGACTAGGGGGGCCTTGGGTTTTTAGCATTGGGTAATCCCCATGTAGCTTTCATATGTTATTTGCAGAAGATTTAACCTGATCGTGAAAGTAGGGCGTTTTGGGTTTTCTGATGTTTTAATTTCATGACCCCTTTTTTTTAAATTGGGGCCGGGTACTCATTGGTTTTTAAATTGATGGTCGTTGGTAATGTTTTTGGGGAATGGTTTGTGTAAATTGGGCGCAGTTGTTTGGGCCCCCTGCCCTTTTTGGCTGTTTGATAAAACCCCGAACTAGGGTTTTTTTTCTTTTTTCCTTTGCCTAACCAAGGGGAAGCTGTGGGTTTAAAATAAAGTTTAAAAAGATCATTAGAATTGGTTTTAACATCTGGTTGGTATCGGGCATAGTCAGCAAGTTAAAACCATTCTTCACTACTAAGTAAATTTAAAAGTATTTGTATTTTCTTTGCTAAATATTCTAGAGGAACCCCAAGTGGGGAGGCTTTTTTGGGGGAATTGATTGCATTGGGTTTTGGCAAAAATGGTCTGGATGTGTGGGTGAAAGGGGGTTTTTTTTTTGTAAAGGGAAGGGTCTTTGAGAGGGTTTTGAAAGTTGTCGATAAGTTACCCGACTTGACCCAAGTTGGGACGGGTGGGTTTTTAGAAAATTTTTCGTTAATTAAAAAGTGTATAAAATCAAAGGAAAAAGGTCGCGGGCCCCCGTGGGTTTGGGAAAGAAGAAACAATATTAAAGTCGGGCCCCATGGGCTTTTTTTTGCCTTAGGGAATCGTTTTGTGACCCTTTTTAAGGGTCTCTTCTAGTTTATCTTTAAAAATATTGAGAGTTTGCCTAAAGGAATCTATATATTTTACAGTATGGTGATTGGCCGGGAAATATTAATGCCAAAGGCAACCAGTACATTTTAAAATCCAATTTTTAGAGGGAGATTGCCCCTAGGCCTAGTATTGGCTCTTTTTTTAGGTGTGGGACTAAACCAACGAAAAGAAATTTTTCACGTTTTCCCTAGTAAATTTAGGGGATGGGGTTTTTGGCCCCTTTGATAATTTTTAAAACCATTCTTCAAGGATGAGATAATAAAAATCATTGAACCCGGGAAAAAAAAAGCCAGCTTTTTTTAGAAACTTTGTGCAAACTTTTTTTTTTGGTCCCTCAACCCCTTTTTCTGCCGGCTATTCCGGGTTGGCCCAAATTAAAAAACCTTTTTTGCCCCTTTAACATAACATAAGATTTTAAAAAGGGAACTATCATGTGCAATGTTTTTAAGCTCCCTTTTTTTTCATTTCAAGAAAATTTTAAAAGGTGTCAAATTTGAAGTACGTAGAAAAAATAAAAATTGCATTATTTTGGACCCTTTCCCCCTTGTATGGTATTCCTGCCTGGGACCCTACATACAGACAGGAAAATTCCCCTCCATCAGGGGAATTCAAAACCGAAGGGCATTAAAATGATTTGGCTAAAAAAATTAATTTCCGGTCTTTAAATTTTTCCAAATGGAAGATCAAACTTTTCAAACTACATCTATTGAAGATCACATAGAAGAAATTTTATGTACTGCTTTTTAAGACAGTGCCCTTTTGGGCGATGTTTTAAACTTGACTTAGCTATCCCTCAAATGTTTTGGCTGATTTTGTAGTAAAGGGGAAAGCAAATGTCGCTATTGGGGTGCTCCCGCAAGGGAAGAAATGAAGCTGACGGAAAGTTCCCTTTTTAAACCTCTGCCTCAAACTGTTCCCCCCTTTGGGGTCTGAAGCTCTTTAAAAACGAAAAGGCACTGGAAAACAAAAACCTTTCTTTCCCGGGAAAATCAAATAAGTCGGAGAAAACACTAGCATTTTATTTTTTAATTTTTTAATTAAAATCCCGTTATCTTTGTTTAAATCTATACTTTTTTATAAACCCATTGTGCTTATAAAATTTCTTTTGTCTTTCCACTACTTCATACTGTATGAATTGGGATTTTTTTTAAAAATATTTTTATTAATTAGGATGTAACTAAACTCCTATAATCTTTACTTAAATATAAACCCTTTTTTAACATTATTTTCTTTGATTTGGATTTTTTTAATGAGGCAATTTTTGTGTTTTTTCTCGTTTGGGAGTTTATAGTTTATAATAGCTTTTTTTTTTTTTTATAATCTATCTTTTTTTCAAATTTGTATTGGCAGAAATTTCGTAAGAATTTTATTTTTGTTTTTTGGAAAAACGCACCCCTTTTTGTATTTTTTTGGGCTATGCCCGTTTAAAATTAAAAATTTTCCCAAAGAATAAATCATTTTCAAAAACATTAAAAAGGGGAATTTTTTAATTTAAATAATTTTTAGTTATTTTTTAAAATATACTTAAGTATTTGAAGTATTGAATTTAGTTTGAGTTACACAATGTAATTTATTGTGAAAGCAGTTAAGCTAATTAAATAATATAATTGATTCTGTTAAATTTATCTAAAGATCGACTAAAAACACCATAGGATTGAGACAAACTCCCGGCGTGGTCTGGCTAATTAATTAGAGCCTCAATAAACTTGTGGTACCACAGCCTCTGCCTTACAATCTTCAAGGATTTGGGCGGGGATGGGGTGAATCGACTCCACCTCTTTAGTCGGGGGGATGTCAAGGGCTGAAATGACGCACTCCATGTATTCCTTGCCTAACACGTGGTCGACCTTTGGAAAGACATACTCACTCGGCGCCTGTGAGAGAGAAAGAGAGAAAGATTGTCGTCTTTATTGATGGCGGGATTAAGGCCTGTTAAGCCTTCTCTTCCATCCAACCACTTCCTCATTACAACACATCATGGCATTACAAAATTACAGAAAAATATTACAATATGTTATTAAAATACTATGATGATCACACAAGTTAAATGTGCAACTTAAATTAAGAGCTTAAAATAATCTAAACATCATTCTAAATTAACTAAAACAAACTGAATTATGTAATAATACATTAGGAGTAACATAATTATTGCAAAGTTAAAATTTCTAGGTATATGGTAATGTTATGCAAATTATGGATTTAAATATAGTTATGTAATTATTGTAAAAAGTTATTCATTCGTCTAAACACGTTATACATAATATGATAATATTATGTCGAGAGAGAGAAAAGAGAGTGAGAGCTGTAAAGGGGAAGGAACACTTGAAATATTGCAAATCGGATACCAGCGAAAATTTTGCATGGGGGTAGATAAAAATATCAGAATTAAAAAAATCCGCCGGGAGGCAAGCGATAATCTCACCCCCAACACCCCCTAAATCATCCCCTAAAATTAGAATAATTCATAGCTATAACCCAAAAAAGAATTTTTAATCAAATTAGTTATCAAAATTATGTTTTAATGTGTTTTAACCCAAATCGGCCTATTCTCATTTCCTAACACCACATTTTTTCAACCCCATCCCTAATTGTTTATAATATTTCTACCTTGATTTCCAGCATTTACCAGTGGGGCACCTGGGGAGTTATCAGCATGAATTTGGCATGATGGTTCATAATATCCTGAAAATAATAATTCCGCCGGGAGGCAAGCGATATTCCACCCCTTTTGTTCTCTACCCCCCCTTAACGTTGGGAAAAAACGTAAGGTAGTATTTAATACATTTTTGAATATTTCAATTGCTGATTAAAAATTATGAGTCGATGTGTTATAGTCAGTCAACAAATCATTCATACAAAACAAACAATTTTTTCAAACCCCAACCCTAATAATCATACTTTTAGTGAAAAACACTGTTTAGTAAGTTCCCAACATGAAATTTGACGGGGTAGATAAAAATATAAGAATTACTATTCCGTTGGGAGGCAAACAATTTTTTACCCCTAGTGCCCTCTATCATCCCTAAAAATTGGATTTGGTACTAGGTCGTATTCAATACATTGAAATTATTAAAATTATCCAATAATCATGCTCCAAGCATGTTTCCATCCAATCAACCTAATTTCTTGTGTTTTTTTTCTACCCCCACCCCTAATAGTGATTTTTTCATCAACATTATTAGCATAAAATTTGGCATAGTGATAGATAAAAATATAATATTACCTATTCCGTTGGGGAGGCAACGATATTTACCCCTAGTGACCTTCTTTTCACCCCTTCAAATTGGATTTGGTACTAGGTCGAATTCTATACATTGTAATTATTAAAATTATCCAATAATATTATGCTCAAGCATGTTTCCATCCAATCAACCTAATTTCGTTTTTTTTTAACCCCCACCCCTAATAGTGATTTTTTCATCAACACTTATTAGCATGAAATTTGGAATGGTGGTAGATAAAAATATAAGAATTACTATTCCGTGGAAGTAAACGATATTTCACCCCAAGTACATCCCTTAAATTGGAAAGAGTGTTCAATGATTCGTTTTTTCGTGGGTGGTTGTCGGGAAGAAAGTATTCAATTAAAAATCTAATTAAAATTCAATAGTTTTGGTTTTGTTTAAGAAATACAATAATATGCATTTTTTGCGTTGGTATCTATGATTACATGGTACAACGTGGTATTTATAGCAGCTTCTTTTCTCAATGCAGTTTCTAAACAAATGACGGTTTGTTTGTCTGAAGTGACGTGTAATATCACACCCCCAAAAAACTCGTAACAAATTGTATAAAAATACCACCTCGTCCCATGTAATCATATATACCATACCATACATAGTACTTGTAACATGCTTATTATTGTATTTCTTAAATAAACCAAAACTATTGAATTTAATTAGATTTTAATTGAATACTTTCTTCCCGATAACCACAAACGAAAAAAACGAACATTGAACACCTTTTCCAATTTTAAGGGATGTACTTGGGGTGAAATATCGTTTTACTTCCCAACGGAATAGTAATTCTTATATTTTTATGTATCACCATGCTAAATTCATGCTAATAAGTGTTGATGAAAATAATCACTATTAGGGGTTTGGGGGTAGAAAAAATCCCCGAGAAAAATTTGGTTGATTGGATGGAAACATGCTTGAGCATAATATTATTGGATAATTTTAATTAATTACAATGTATAGAATACGACCTAGTATCAAATCCAATTTTAAGGATGATAGAGGGCACTAGGGTGAAATACGTTGCCTCCCAACTGAATAGTAATTCTATATTTTTATCTATCACCATGCCAAATTTCATGCTAAAAAGTGTTGATGAAAAAAATCACTATTAGGGGTGGGGGAGAAAAATCACGAGAAATTATTTTGATTGGATGGAAACATGCTTGAGCATAATATTATTGGATAATTTTAATAATTACAATGTATAGAATACGACCTAGTACCAATCCAAATTTTTTGGGATGATAGAGGGCACTAGGGGGGGAAATATCGTTTGCCTCCCAACGGAATAGTAATTCTTAATTTTTATCTACCACCATGCCAAATGTCATGTTGGTAACTTTCTAAACAGTGTTTTTCACTAAAAGTATGATTATTAGGGTTGGGGGTGAAAAATTGTTTGTTTTGTATGAATGATTTGTTGACTGGACTATAACACATCGACTCTAATTTTAATCAGCAATTGAAATATTCAAAATGTATTAAATAATACCTTACGTTTTTCCCAAAGTTAAGGTGGTAGAGAACAAAAGGGGGGGAATATCGCTTGCCTCTCGGCGGATTATTATTTTTCAGGTTATTATGAACCATCATGCCAAATTTCATGTGATAACTCCCTAGGTGCCTCACTGGTAAATGCTGGAAATCAAGGTAAAAATATTATAAACAATTAGGGATGGGGGGTTTAAAAAATGTGGTTTAGGAAATGAGAATAGGCCGATTGGGTTTTAAAAAACATTAAAACATAATTTTAATAACTAATTTTAATAAAAATTCTTTTTTGGGTTAGAGCTATGAATTATTTCTAATTTTAAGGGGATGATTTAGGGGGGTTGGGGGTGAGATATCGCTTGCCTCCGGCGGAATTTTTTAATTCTGATATTTGAATCTACCCCCATGCCCAAAAATTTTGGGGCTGGAATCCGGATTTGCAAATATTTTTCCGCTAACAGTTCTCAGATTGATTGATTGATTGTCGTCTTTATTGATGGCGGGATTAAGGCCTGTTAAGCCTTCTCTTACATCCAATCACTTCCTAATGGCCTACAACATATCACGACATTACAAGATTACATAAAATATTGAAATACATACGATGATCAGCTCAGCTCAGAGATAGATCAGAGAGAGAGAGAGAGAATGATCAGCTCAGCTCAGAGATAGATCAGAGAGAGAGAGAGATTTGATATTTTGATATTTGAAATTTTACTGACTTAAAGGTGGGCTACATACTACATAGGGCTATAAAGCCTCTTTGACCATAGCCAACCTCTACAATATGTAATACATAAGTATTTTATAATTGGATGAGCGTAGCGAGCGTAGCGAGCGAAGCGAAGATTCCATTTCACTACACTGGAGAAAAAAATCCGGAATGTTTTTTTTTTCTGTATTTTTGTCTGTCTGTTTACACGATTCCGGCTAAACCAATACTCCGATTGCGATGAAATTTTAAAGAGGCCTTTGAAATTACTGAACTAAGAACTGCCACGTTTTTGAGCGCAATCGAAAAATTATTTTTTTTTCATGAAAATCGCTATTTTAAGATTTTTTTTAATTTTTAAATAATTTCTTCGACTTATAACTCCCACATTGCTTTATCCGATTATAATGATTTTTTCACAGAACCTTAATTTTAAGAATTAATATATTCGTGTAAAATTTGTGCGCAATCGAATAATTATTTCTTATGAAAATTTCAATATTACGATTTTTTCCTTTTTTTAAATTACGACTAATTAAAAAAAATTAAGCTAATTTTTTATTTAATTTGATTTAATTAAAAAAAAAATTTCAACAAAGTTCTGATTTTTTCACAGAACAACAGAAAATCCGCATAACACATGGCAGCCCAATTCACCAATTACGCTCTTCCAACAACGCGGCGGGACTTAAGCGTTTTCCTAGTAGATATGTAAGTATCTACATACTGATAATATACTAATAATACTAATTAATTATGCTAATTAAACTATAATTAAACTGCTACTACTACTACTACTACTACTACTACACTACTACTACTATTACTACTACTACTATTTCTACTAAACTAATATTAGATACATAATAATAACTGTGGATACAATTGATGTTGAAAATTGATTGACAATAATATAAACGTATATTCAATTCAATTCAATTCAATTTATTTCCATTTTATCATATTGTACATATAGGTCATAACTGTAGGTGATATAATATACATTGCATTGTTATATCATGTCATAATTGGTTTGTGGTAAATGGAAGTTGTTGACACTTTTTTGGTTGTATAAAGAAGGCAGTGACCATGTACAAGTCACAAAGCAAGTTAGCTCTGGACAAAAAATTGTTTTTCTCCTGTTTTACAGTGAGTGTGTATTTGTATTTCATATCATGGAATCATTTAAGAAAGATACAGCAGCACCAGTGTTAGTGTGTGAGTTAATCCATTTGTATGGACAATATTTAAGTTTTTAAATATTGTAAATTGGCTTCAAATTTTGTTTGGTATGACATTTGTTTGTAACCATGGTGGCCAATTTGAGTATTGTTTTCTTGCATACTAAGCTCTTTGCATGAAGATATGACACTCTACAAGTATAACCAAGCATTCTGAAAGTCATCAATTCAAGGATGGTGTCTGCAGTGTGCCGTGTGGCTGGGTGGTTGAGGTTTTTACTTTTTATTGTAATGTTTACATTTGTTTTTCTACAAATGAAATTTTCTAATGCACATTTTAATGACATAAATTCAAGTTATCCGTTTCAGTGTAAGATGTGTACTTGGTTGTGCTCTGAACGACATTTTACATTTTCTGCGTTAAGTTTGAGTGGATTGCCATATATTACTAAGCCTCCTCTTGTGTCAATATCAAGTGAACGTAGGCATAAATCTAAAATTAAGTGTTCCTTCATATCATTCTGTGTTGACCCTGTTACTTTGTTTTGACATCCAAATCAATCCAGGTCCTAATTCACCTTTAAATAATTCCGATGTAACTCTTTACTACCAGAACACCCAAAGTCTCAACAATAAATTCAATGAATGTGAAATGAACCTGCCGGAATTTGAAACTTTCGACGTCGTTGCTTTCTCCGAGACCTGGCTTAGTGACACTACACCGAATTGTGAAATCCCGCTCAGCAAGTCATTTACGCTCTTCAGACGTGATCGTGCTACCGTGGTGGTGGAGTGATGATTGGAGTGAACAATTTATCTTGGCCTGCTAAACGAAGAAAGGACCTTGAGACGAACTGTGAAATAGTGTGGGTGGAGCTACTCATACCAAATAATAAAATATTAATCGGTTGTTACTACAGACCACCTAGTGGTAACCACGTTGATCTTGAGCAATGTTTAGAATCCGTGCTAAAGGCTCATCCTAGGGCGCCGATAATATTGGTTGGTGATTTCAATTTGCATATCAAGTGGTCCACTCCACAAACTGGTAATGAAACTGATGGTTGTGACCAGTGGTTTATCCAGCATTTTATTGATGGTCCTTGGTCTAAATCAGTACAATATGGCTAACACAAGAAACATTCAAACTCTTGACCTCGCTCTATCATCTCTCGATAAAATGACAGTCTCTCCTGGCAGAAATTTGATCTCTTCCGATCACCTATCTTTGGACCTGTCATTTCTGCCACTATCTAAACCTAGAAGACCTTGGTCCAATGATATCCTCAGAGATGTGCCGTTGTGGAATAGGACCTGTTGGGTGGATGTAAGGCATGCTCTTGCACTTCTTCCGTGGAACCAATTGGAAGATATGCCGGATGTTGATGATGTAGTTCATATGTTTACGAGTGGTCTTCAAATGTTATTTGTGACCACGTTCCACACAGGCAGCCCAAAAGTCGGCGGTTTCCTTCATGGTATCAGCGTGAAACGCTAACGGCGCTCAAGAACAAAAACAGGGCATGGCTACAATGGAAGCAATTTCCTAGCCCACATTCACGTCATATGTTCGAGCATTTGCGGAGACTTGCTAAACAACGTCTCAGGAATGACTATAAGGATTATATTGATCGTATGACCTATGATGCAAGAACTAATCCTAAAAGGTTTTGGACTCTTATTAATTCTCGTCGCAATACTGAAAGAATTCCCCCGAAGTGTCATTTAACAATGTATTTGCTTCTAAATTAGATCGTACTGAGCTTTTTAATCAATATTTCTATGGCAATTTCACTGTTCCTTCTGACCCAGCTGTGCCTATTAACATACCGGTATCTAATGTCTCCTCTCACAGTATTAATAACATATCTACTACACCTTCTGAGGTAAGAGAACTTATAAATAATCTTCAATCTAGTCGTGCGACTGGCCCAGATGGTATTGGAGCTATATTTCTTAAAAATTGTTCCTCTGTTTTGTCTCAACCTTTGGCTGTCATATTAAACAAGATTTTTATGACAGGTAATTTTCCATCTGCCTGGAAACAGGCAAATGTCATACCATTGTTTAAAGCAGGAGACAAAACATCTGTGAAATGCTATAGACCAATATCAATTCTTCCGATTCTGTCTGCCATATGTGAAAGAATTGTCCATCATCGTCTCTTGGCCCACACTCTTCCACTTCTTTCGCCTGAACAACACGGATTTCTCCCTAACTGTTCATGTCTCACCAATCTTGCAGTCCTCCAACATCATGCCACTAATGCCCTGGAAAACCGATCCCAGCTGGACGTTGCCTACATTGATATTGCAAAGGCATTTGATTCTGTAAGCCACAAACACCTTCTTTACAAGATCAAAGAGCGTTTTGGTGTGAGTGGTAATTTCCTTAAGCTCATTGAGAATTTTCTTACAGATCGAAAGCAACGTGTAATTATTGCCGGTTCATCTTCCTCTTGGTTACCATGCTATCTGGTGTCCCTCAAGGCAGTGTATTGGGCCCTCTCCTTTTCGTGTTGTTTGTAGACGATCTTGTAGACAGACTTAAACCGTTTGCTTGTGATTTTCTGTTGTACGCTGACGATTGTAAAATTTTTAAAATTGTGTCGAAATTATGTGATGCAATCGTTCTTCAAGATGCATTAACAGCGTTTTCTCAATGGTGTTTGGATTGGCTTCTCCGTCCTAATCCTGATAAGTGCTCATTGTTGACAATTTCACTGCGGAAATTACCATTAGTTTCTAATTATAATTTGTCGGGGCAAGTCATTCAGCGAGTTACTAAAATGAAAGATCTTGGTGTCATCATAGATTCAAAATTCCTTTTCATTGAGCACATTTCCAAAATAACTTCAAAAGCCATGTCCCTTTTGGGTTTATTATATAGGTTCACTGATATTCGTGACCCAACTGCTCTAAAATCATATTTCACGGGCTGTGTTTTACCTGTGATTGAGTACTGTACTCCAATTTGGGCATTATCAGCTGATACCAACATTAAAAAATTAGATAGAGTACTTTCATTTTTCTGTGCAATTGTACGTCATCGTGTCCCAGCTTTTAATGCCTGGTCTCGTCAACAAATTATGAGTGAACTTTTCATGACAGATCTAGCCACTCGAAGAAAACGCTATGACATGTCCTTCTTGCACCGTATCATCAATGGCATTTTCCGGTCCACCAGTCTTGTCTCCATGTTTCCACTTCATGTTCCATCCCGCTTTACTAGGCTTACGCACCTTTTCCATGTAACTAGACCTAGACTTTCTATTACCCGTAGATCAATCACCTTTCGTTTACCTTCCTTTTATAATAATTTACCTAATTTACCAAAGTTCGATATATTCTCTGATTTTAATACTTTCAAAAAATCAATCCGTGATTGGACTGCAGTTGATGGTCATTAGCATTTCCCCCTCTATTCTTTCAAACATTTTTTTTTTACTCTTATGTTTGTTGCACTTATAATTTTGATATATTTGTTTATTGTTAATTAATATTTTTAATTGTTTGTTAATTTGTAGGTTTATTAATTGTAATTTTAATTTTTACTTATTTATATATTTTTTAGGATTGTCTATGTAAAATGGTACTTGTGCTGTACTAGACTCTTATATAAATAAATAAATAAATAAACTTATTGGTAATTGATCGAGGCCACTACCCACAGAAGATCAGACTTGTGGGTGGGTAGTAGTTACTCTGGTAATGGACTAATATAACAATAGTTAATTCTGCAAGCAATTATAATGATGATGCTCTATTCCCAATAGCGAAACAAATATATTGTACACATAATATTAATTATTTAATTATACTCCCAGTATACCTAGAAAGCAGTGTATTGTGTATTTGATTTCGGAGAGTTATATTCGACCTGCTAGTATACAATTCCAGTCCAAATTCATTCCATAGCCGACTTGCCGTGATAATGAATGATTTATTACATTTTGTTGTGCGATGCTTTGGTATCTGTAACATGTTTCGCGTGTGCCTGTTTGTGCGGCTATGTATTCTATCCATTCTTGTGAACTTATTATAAATATAGGGGGGAGATTTTGTCTTCATAATCTTCATTGTAAGTATTATTAAAGATAGCATTCGTCGTTCTTTTAGTTTTAGCCATTTTAAATGAATATTAGTTGGGGTTATATTATGTTCATCACGTCTCACATTTAGAATAAATCGAACACAAGCATTTTGCACTCTTTGTATTTTAACGTTAAGTGTCTCCGTTAAATCGTTATAAACTATTGAGGCATAATCAATTATGGGAAATATAAGAGCTTGAATTAATATCTTCCGAATGGATTGGGGAAGGAAAGGACAGTTGGTTTTAGTTGATGCATGCACGAAATGACTTTTTTAGAGATTGATTGATTGATTGATTCAAGTTTTATTTTTGCTGGCAAGATTAAGGCCATGGGGCCTTTTCTTACATCTAATTAGCTTTATAAACATACAAATGAGTACAATATGTTAATTTTTCACAAATTCTACACAAACTTAAACTATACATCTATGAGTCAAGGATTTCACTTCTCTAACGTGGTTACATGATCAATAAAAAAGTTATGATATGCATTTATGATAGTTTACGATAAGAAAAAAGAATGACTCCTTCAAACACTATTTGAACCTTGTTTATACACTATAGACTTATTTTACTTAACACTAAATTCTGCTCAATCTTACAAATGTCTAAAAATATATATATATATATATATATGTATAAAATAATAATAAACAATAATAAGACCATTTTTATGATTAAAAATATTACCGTCTTACATTGTTAAACTATATTCCTTACTATTTCTATACTATTACTTCACGAGTAAAAACCATTTGAGAAAATTATAGTCTTACATTTTTACACTATTATACTATTTCTTTACCTACAAAAATATTTTCACAGATATGAGAAACTATCAAATTTTAATGGTTAATACGATTCCTGGAATATAGGCTTGATAGTTATTTTAACAAAAACATAAAATTAACAATAAAGTGGTTTTAAATACATTAATATAAAGCAATGAAAATGACAATTATTCTAGATATTGTTGAGCAGCCTGGCGGAAAGACCCTAGATTTGTCAAGTCTCTGACGACACTAGGGGTACGGTTCCATTCCCGCGCAGCGGACACTGTAAACGAATTATCATAGATAGCAGTTCTGTGGATGGGAAGGACAAGTTGATTTGATGAATGGCCACGGGTGTCTCTACTATGATGTGTGGATAAAAAGTTGAAACGCGAAAAAAGATAAGCAGGTTTTAACAGAGAGAGAGAGAGAGAGATATTTGATATTTGATATTTGATATTTATTGACTTAAAGGTGGGCTACATAGGGCTATAAAGCCCCTTTGACCATAGCCAACCTCTACAACATGTAATACATAAGTATTTTATAATAGATATGTAAGTATCTACATACTGATTTAATTTGATAATACTAATTAATTATGCTAATTAAACTATTATTAAACTACTACTACTACTACTACTACTACTACTACTACTACTACTACTACTACTACTACTACTACTACATCCTACTACTACTACTCCTACTACTACTCCTACTACTCCTACTACTACTACTACTACTACTACTACTACTACTACTACTACTACTACTACTACTACTACTACTACTACTACTCCACCGTCCTTGTTCAATAAATTGCCAGAAGACCATTAAGCAACTGACAAAATGGTGTGAAATTAAAAAACCAAATAAGGAAATGGTAATTAGAAAATGAGATATAGTATCTAATGTGTATTTTGTATGTGTAGATTTGAAATACGAATATTTTATTTGTATGTTTATACTTTGTTGATGAAATGTAATATTTTTTTTTGTTTCAATACGAAGAGTCAAGACTTACAAATGTTGTAAAAATGTTATAACAAATTACCCCACAGACAAGCTACTGCGTAGCTTTGTGGGGTTTGTCAATTCTGTATTTGTAATTTTTGATCAATAAAAGTTTTCTAAAAAAAAAAAAAAAACTACTACTACTACTACTACTACTACTACTACTACTACTACTACTACTACTACTACTACTACTACTACTACTATTTCTACTTAACTAATATTAGATACATACTAATAACTGTGGATACAATTGATGTTGAAAATTGATTGACAATAATATAAACGTATACAATAGTAAATTCTGCAAGCAATTATAATGATGATGTTCTATTCCCAATAGCGAAACAAATATATTGTACACATAATATTAATTATTTATTTACACTCCCAGTATACCTAGAAAGCAGTGTATTGTGTATTTGATTTCGGAGAGTTATATTCGACCTGCTAGTATACAATTCAAGTCCAAATTCATTCCATAGCCGACTTGCCGTGATAATGAATGATTTATTACATTTTGTTGTGCGATGCTTTGGTATCTGTAACATGTTTCGCGTTCGCCTGTTTGTGCGGTTATGTATATTCTATCCATTCTTGTGAACTTATTATAAATATAGGGGGGAGATTTTGTCTTCATAATTTTCATTGTAAGTATAATTAAAGATAGCATTCGTCGTTCTTTCAGTTTTAGCCATTTTAAATGAATATAAGATGGGGTTATATGTTCATCACGTCTCACATTTAGAATAAATCGAACACAAGTATTTTGCACTCTTTGTATTTTAACGTTAAGTGTCTCCGTTAAATCGTTATAAACTATTGAGGCATAATCAATTATAGGAAATATAAGAGCTTGAATTAATATCTTCCGAATGGAATAGAGAGAGAGAGAGAGAGAGAGAGAGAGAGAGAGAGAGAGAGAGAGAGAGAGAGAGATTGAGGTCTTTATTAAGGCGGGATTAAGGCTAGTGAAGCCTTATCTTCCATCCAACCTGATTTTAGTGCTACATAAACTACAAAAATAATTACATTTAATTGTAACAGCTTATTCTAGATATTAAAGTAAACAAAGAATATTTCATATGAATGAAGAAATGAAACTATATAAACAAAATACATGTATAAGGTTACTTACATAATAATGAACTTATATTACTGTTATAGAACTTAGTTGTGTATGTGCGTTGTTAGCACAAAACAATTTTTTAAAGAAAATATTGGTCCGCGTGTAATTCTACTTAAAATATTTATATTATTAAAATACACAATCATTCACACATCTCATTCATTCCTAAGAGTATATTGCAACCAAAGATTAGGTGCAACGTCATTACTGTAGAAGAGAGATAAATTCATATTACTACTCAATACTACTGATTATCAAAATAAATAAAACAACACAATGCAATGTACGTTACATTGTATTAGAAGATGCATTACATAGTTAATATTATGAGAAATTAGATTAGAGGTTGGTTAATTTAAGTATAAGTAAATCAGGCATCGGAGAGGCTTTGCAGAAGATATAACTTGTTAGTTTCGTTCTTGAAAACATTATAATTTTTTATATATTCATCCCTTATAGTAGTAGGGAGAGCATTCCAGGTTCGAATGGCGTTTATTACGAAGGATTTGTCGACTAAATTTGTTCTGTGTATCGGAAAAGCAAGTTGGGTGCCAGACCTCGACCTTGTGCCGAAAGTATGATTTGAGTGGAGATAATTGAAATTCGAGGCTAGGTATGATGGTGTTGATGTTGAAAGAAGGCGATGAACGAGGCAAGAGGAATGAAGATAACGTCGGTCACTCAGACGAAGCCATGATAGTTGTCTAAAACCGGGGGTTATGTGGTCAGACTTTTTTTATGCCTAATATGAAACGTACGCACGAGTTTAGTCGTAGTGAGGCATGATAAGTGATTGAACGAGCATAGTTTTAAGTTTAGTTGGTTAGTTGAGAGAGAGAGAGAGAGAGAGAGAGAGAGAGAGAGAGAGAGAGAGAGAGAGAGAGATTGATTGATTGATTGAGGTTTTATTTATGCTGGCAAGATTAAGGCCATGAGGCCTTTTCTTACATCTAACCAGCTTCATAATAGTAATACATTCTTCAAAATACAATATGTTTCACAAAAATACATAAATAATAGAATATTTATCAAATATTATACTGAAAATCTTTAGAACCATGAAACTACTTCATAAAATTATAAATTATTTAAACTAAACCAATTTTTAGATGCTCTTTGATGCACTCTCTGGTGAAAAGTGAAAACAAAACTTTTACAAGAAGATATTCAGCATGATAATAATACTAATAAAATCATAATAAAATATAATAATAAAACTAATATGATAATAATACATTATAAATTAAATAGGAATTACCTAATTGTCTCTTTTTAATACATTACGATTGCAAATTGTTTGATTAAATTAATTGAAAGAACAACATATAATATACGGAAATTATAATTAATTCATATGATGATACAGACATTTTTCATTATTTGATTACACTTTAAATACAATTAGACTACAATTCATTTAAACAATAAAATCTTTTCTATCGAAAAGTGAAATGGCGTATACACGAATAATTAAATACAATAGATAAAACAATGTTCTAGAATAATTTTTGAACAGCCTGGCGAAAAGACCGTAACTTTGTCAAGTCTCTGACACTACTAGGGGTACGGTTCCATTCCCGCGCAGCTGACACTGTGAATGAATTATCGTAGATTGCAGTTCTGTGGATATAGGAAGGACAAGTTGATTTGAAGTATGGCCACGAGTTTCTCGACTATGATGAGTAGATAAATAGTTGAAACGGGAGAAGAGATAAGCCGGTGATGAAGAGTGAAGAATTCGATGCAGTAGGCAAAGGGAGTGAAGAGTGCGTCTATCTTTGAGACGGGGCCAAGAGATATATGAGAATGATGGAGATACGTGGTCAGCGAATTTTAAATTACATATATATCTAACACATGCATTATGTGCTCTCTGCAGCTTCTTACTCAGATCAGGGCCCGCGTCATTGTATACCACGTCGCAGTAGTCAAAATGTGGTATTACTAGCGCCTCAACGAGTGTCTTTTTAAGTTTAATTGGGAAAACATATTTAAATCTATTAAGTGAGTGAAGGGCACCAAATATATTTTTACAAACTGATTGTATATGGTTTGTCCAAGACATGTGCTCATCTATTATTAATCCCAGATTTTTTACTGTAGTACTGAGGGCTATAGAAATGTTATTAAGTTTTATGTGAGGAAGAGTAGAAAGACTTATTTTAGTCATGAGTTTTGGATAGCCTATGACGATAGCTTGAGTTTTAGTAGGATTCAAAATCAGACCGTGCCTTATAGCCCACTTCAAAATAGCGTTTAAGTCTGCATTTATAAGTTGAATTGATTCGTGAAGTCTGTCAGGTGTCGAATGTATGTAAGTACAGTTGTAAATCATCAGCATATATATGATATTTACAATGTGATAGCATAAGGGATACGTCATTTATATAAAGAGAAAAAAGAAGTGGGCCAAGAACCGATCCCTGGGGGACACCACACTCTACAACAAGCCAAGAAGAGACCGAATCACCGTCACCCAACACACATTGACGACGGCCACGAAGATATGACTCCATCCAGAGCAATGTACTGTCTGAGAAATGAAGTGTTTTGAGTTTAGATAGAAGGATATCAATGTCTACAGAATCAAAAGCTTTACTGAAATCTAAAAGAACTAGGACAGTTGCTTGTCGCTTATCCATAGCTAGAGAGAGAGAGAGAGAGAGAGAGAGAGAGAGAGAGAGAGAGAGAGAGAGAGCGAGAGGTGATGGGCTTAGTCTTGCGGATGTACACAATGTTTAAAGCTCGGACAAAAGTTTGACAATGTTAAATGTCCATTCAAAAATTCGCTTGATCGACAAATCCACCTAATTTCACACACATTCTGGATCACTTTTAGAACTCAAATGTTGTTTGTCAAGGATGAGCGCACGCGTGATCAGAGCACAAAAGTAACCACTTCTTGGAAAATATGCTCTGATCTCTTTGGTACAAACCAGAACAAGATAGAGCTTCCAAGTGGTCCAGACTAAACCTCTGCATTCTGCGCCAGAGCCTGGTTTTCTCGGTTTGATTGGATATTGCTTTACGTCTCATATTTATGCAACTTGGCTAATTGAGACGAAGGGAGGGACGTAAGGGATGACGTAGGGGGACAAGGGGTGGACAGGCATGTGCTGGTCAGAACCAGCCACAAGCATATGGGGAGGGCAGGGTTCCCCCACGTCGTGGTCGTCTCCGTCTGTGTCATCATCCGTCCGTGTTGTCTTTGTCGTCGCCGTCGGGGAGGTAGTCAAAGGGAAGGGGTTCCCCGACGACGACTCAGAGCTCGCCATTAGTTTCAGGGAGTGTAACTCCCCTTTTCACGGGCCAAACCGCGAGAAGGAAATTTGCAGTTTTTAAGTCGTATCTTAAGATTTAAGAACGCTGCAAATTTATACGTCGAAAAAGTGATTAGGAGAGGAGAGACAGAACTATTGGCTGCATGATGCTTGATTTAAATGTTGTATTTAGTGAATGTTTAATTATATATTATACTTATTAAATGCATAGTTGAATTTTATATTTAACTTTTGATCTTCTGATTTATTTGTTCTGAATGTTACATAACGTCTCATATCTTTATTCGTTTTAATTTTAGATTTAATTAACTTTGTTTTAATTATTCATGTCATATTATGTCTTTACATAATATAGTAATGTTTATATTTGTAAGAAAATTTTTAAAAATCTTTGATTTTCATTATTTAATGTCCTATCATTTTATTTTTGGTATCTATTTATGTACTTCACATTACTAAACACATCAACTGCTCTTCAATATCTCGCAATGTACTTGATATACCAAAAACTGTAATTTCGCGCGGTTTTATTATTGTTTTGTAATGTTGCTCACCTGTGTAGAAGCAGACCACAGGATAGCCAACATGACGAAGACAACAGCTAGAACTTTCATGTCGAGTCTGGTGTTGTTGCTATGGAAGTACAGTAAGTCTGTGGCTACAAATATCTATGTCCTGGACTTGATAATTTTTCTGATGATATGATGATTTATATGGATAGGTGTTTGCAAATTAATTTTTCGTAATACTTCATAATTAATAACATTGCCTTCTTGATACATATCACCTTTAGACCACATTTGCTTGTAAATATTTCAAATACAATCATTATTTATGTGGGTCTGTTCATTACTGTTGACAAAATATATTTAATTAATTTATTTGTGCAAATAATGTATTGTCTCGTTTTATTTTATGATCATAAGATGACTTTATCAATATTGGTACGGTTAATTTTTCTGGACGCTGTATTAAAGTGATTGTGATATGAGGTGATTACAAGTGGTTATGTTTACATTAGATTATTAAGCAAATACATACTCTAGTTCGTCGCATGAATGTGTGAAGACAACAACCCCCTAGAACATTTTCTGGCTAAAAGCATTAGTGCATTTTAGAGCTATGAGTATAACCAATATTCTGCTGATTTCATCATAAATTGATGATTCTAGATATTACCCGCTATATACCCGCTAAACTCGTAACATATCATTCACAAAAACTAGTTTTGAATTAACATAGAAACACAAAACATATTGGGTCCATTCATGACACGAAACAAATTGCCAAACTTGGTAATTTTCGAGCTAGGTCCAATTGGTAAAATCTCCCATATAAGAAATACATTTGAGACGATCTTTATGCCCTCTGATCTCCAAGGCGACCAACCTGCAGAACTGGGAACTCCGACCAGCTGACCAAGAGCCCATGTGTGAGTGCGGACCTAGGAGGATTCAGTATATTACCTCTGGAGGGGCCCTTAGTGCATCGCAGAGGTAATTAAACGAGGGAGCGGAGCGACCGAGTGTCTCCATTCAACTCAAACGGCCCTCATTCTGTGATTCTGTCTGTCTGTCTGTACGTCGAAAATCAGCCGAACCGCTGAACAGATTGCGCTGAAATTTTAAACAGACATCCGGTACGAGTTTATTGAGAACTGTTAACAAAATCAGCTAGATCCATTGCGATTTAAGCCTACAATAAATAAAAATGTGATTTTTAAAAATATCGATAGCATTTGTTTAGTAGCAGCTAGCGGGACGGAATCTGCGTGGCATGGCATGGCCTACTGGTAAGCATTTAGCCTACCGCACGGAGGGTTGGGGTTCGATACCCGTTAGTATGAACTTTTTTATATTTTTACGCCCACATATTATTTTTGAGGGGTGTTAAATGGGAAATAAAAATCAGGTGATTTTGTTTTATCTTGGAAATTTGTTAATGTTTCACGCTAGTACGTTTCGAACACGATTCGCATTTTGAATTTTCAATTTAAATAACTAGGGAAACGCCAAAGTCGTTGTTAAATGAGTGAGTGAGCCAAGTGTTGAGTACCCGGGAACATCCCATTTCCTCCCATATACCCAAGGCTGGATCTAGCCCAGTATGGGGAATGATACCGGGTACTATACCCTACACATGGTGCTCACTCACTCGTTTAACAACGACTTTGGCGTTTCCCTAGTTAAACGAGGGAGCGGAGCGACCGAGTGTCTCCATTCAACTCAAACGGCTCTATTTCTGTGATTCTGTCTGTCTGTACGTCGAAAATCAGCCGAACCGCTGAACAGATTGCGCTGAAATTTTAAACAGACATCCGGCACGAGTTTACTGAGAACTGTTAACAAAATCAGCTAGATCCATTACGATTTAATCCCTGATTTTTTAAAATATCGATACCATTTGTTTAGTAGCTGCTAGCGGGACGAGCTCTACATGTCTGCCATGGCATAGTGGTAAGCATAGAGCCTACCGCACGGAGGGTTGGGTTTCGATTCCCGTTAGTTTTGAACTTTTTTATATTTTTACACCTACATATTATTTTTGAGGGATGTGAAATGTGAAATAAAAATTAGGTGATTTTGTTTTATCTTGGAAATTTGTAAATGTTTCACTCTAATACGTTTTGAACACGATTCGCAAATGGAATGTTCAATTTAAACTAGGAAAACGCCAAAGTCGATGTTAAACGAGTGTGTGAGCCAAGTGTTACCTTGAAAAAGAAAAAAAAAACTTAAGAGTACCTAAGGCTGGATCTAGCCCAGTATGGGGAATGATACCGGGTACTATACACATGTTTCACTCACTCGTTTAACAACGACTTTGGCGTTTCCCTAGTTAAACGAGGGAGCGGAGCGACCGAGTGTCTCCATTCAACTCAAACGGCTCTCATTCTGTGATTCTGTCTGTCTGTACGTCGAAAATCAGCCGAACCGCTGAACAGATTTCGCTGAAATTTTAAACAGACATCCGGTACGAGTTTACTGAGAACTGTTAACAAAATCAGCTAGATCCATTGTGATTTAATCCTACAAAAAATAAAAATGTGATTTTTTTAAATATCGATAGCATTGTTTAGTAGCAGCTAGCGGGACGAAATCTGCGTGGCTGGCATGGCATAGTGGTAAACATTTAGCCGACCGCATGGAGGGTCGGGGTTCGATGCCCGTTAGTTAGAACTTTTTTTATATTTTTACACCCACATATTATTTTTGAGGGGTGTTAAATGGGAAATAAAAATAAGGTGATTTTGTTTTGTCTTGGAAATTTGTTAATGTTTCCCCGCTAATACGTTTTGAACACGATTCGTATTTGAATTTCAATTTAAATAATTATTGTTGCAGAGTGAGTTCCAGTTTAAATAAGGTGACCAGACGGATCGGTTTTAGAAGTCAGAACACTTGTACCGGTGTCCCGAGTGACTCAACTAGGGAAACGCCAAAGTCGTGTGAAACGAGTAAGTGAGCCATGTGTATAGTACCCCGTATGGTATCATTCCCCATACTAGGCTAGATCCAGCCTTAGGTATAACACTTGGCTCACTCACTCGTTTAACAACGACTTTGGCGTTTCCCTAGTTAAACGAGGGAGCGGAGCAACCGAGTGTCTCCATTCAACTTAAACGGCCCTCATTCTGTGATTCTGTGTGTCTGTCTGTACGTCGAAAATCAGCCGAACCGCTAAACAGATTGTGCTGAAATTTTAAACAGACATCCGGTACGAGTTTACTGAGAACTGTTAACAAAATCAGCTACATCCATTGCGATTTAATCCTACAATAAATAACAATGTGATTTTTTCAATACCAATATCAATAGCATTTGTTTAATAGCAGCTAGCGGGACGAGTTCAACCTGGCTGGCTTGTCCTAGTGGTAAGCATTTAGCCTACCACACGGAGGATTGGGGTTCGATGCCCGTTAGTTATAACTTTTTTATATTTTTACACCCACATATTTTTTTGAGGGGTGTTAAATGGGAAATAAAAATAAGGTGATTTTGTTTTATCTTGGAAATTTGTTGATGTTTCACGCTAATACGTTTCGAACACGATTCGCATTTTAAATGTTCAATATAAATAAAGGGAAACGCCAAAGTAGTTGTTAAACGAGTGAGTGAGCCATGTGCTGAGTGCCCGGTATTATTCCTCATACTGGGCTAGATCCAGCCTTAGGTATAGGGGAGGAAAGGGGATGTTCCCGGGTACTCAACACTTGGCTCACTCACTCGTTTAACAACGACTTTGGCGTTTCCCTAGTATTAATTAAACGAGGGAGCGGAGCGACCGAGTGTCTCCATTCAACTTGAACGGCTCTCATTCTGTGATTCTGTCTGTCTGTCTGTCTGTACGTCGAAAATCAGCCGAACCGCTGAACAGATCGCGCTGAAATTTTAAACAGACATCCGGTACAAGTTTACTGAGAACTGCTAACAAAATCAGCTATATTCATTGCGATTTAATCCTACAATAAATTAAAATGTGATTTTTAAAATATCTATAGCATTTGTTTAGTAGCAGCTAGTGGGACGATAACTACGTGGCTTGCATGGCCTATTGGTAAGCATTTAGACTCGCACGGAGGGTTGGGGTTCGATACTCATTAGCTCGAACTTTTTTATATTTTACACCCACATATTATTTTTGAGGGGTGTTAAATGAGTAATAAAACTTAGGTGATTTTGTTTTATCTTGGAAATTTGGTAATGTTTCACGCTAATACGTTTGAACATGATTCGCATTTTAAATGTTCAATTTCAATAACTGGGGAAACGCCAAAGTCGTTGTTAAAAAGAGTGAGTGAGCCATGTGTTGAGTACCCGGGAACATCGCCTTTTCTCCCATATACCTAAGGCTCGATCTAGCTCAGTATGGGGAATGATACCGGATACTATACACAATAGGTCACTCACTCGTTTAACAACGACTTTGGCGTTTTCCCTAGTTAAACGAGGGAGCGGAGCGACCGAGTGTCTCCATTCAACTCAAACGGCCCTCATTCTGTGATTCTGTCTGTCTGTACGTCGAAAATCAGCCGAACCGCTGAACAGATTGGGCTGAAATTTTAAACATACATCCGGTACGAGTTTACTGAGAACTGCTAACAAAATCAGCTAGATCCATTGCGATTCAATCCTACAATAAATAAAAATGTGATTTTTTTTTAAATATCGATAGCATTTGTTTAGTAGCAGCTAGCGGGACGAGATCTACCTGGCTGACATGGCCCAGTGGTAAGCATTAAGCCTACCGCACGGAGGGTTGGGGTTCGATACCCGTTTACTCGAACTTTTTTATATTTTTACACCCACATATTATTTTTGAGGGGTGTTAAATGGGAAATAAAACTTAGATGATTTTGTTTTATCTTGGAAATTTGTTAATGTTTGACGCTAATACGTTTTGAACATGATTCGCATGTTAAATGTTCAATTTAAATAACTAGGGTTAACGCCAAAGTGGTTGTTAAACGTGTGAGTGAGCCATGTGTTGAGTACCCGGTTTCATTCTCCATACTGGGCTTGATCCAGCCTTAGGTATAGGGGAGGAAAGGGGATGATCCTGGGTACTCAACACTTGGCTCTCTTCTCACTCGTTTAACAACGACTTTGGCGTTTCCCTAGTATACTAAATCCTTCTAGGTGCGGACAGGTACATGATCCGAGTCACCTCCTGGTTTGCCCCCGCCTCGACGAACCATGTACCCTGCGCGATATCTTGGAAGCAAATGCGAAAGGAATATAGTTGTTGCAAATTTCTGGAAATATTGTGTTTACCTGCCAAAGAAAGTAAGTAGGTACCACATAGTGTCTATAGAGAACAGAATGCAAAGAGTGAATGGGAATCAACAACCATTTGCCGATCACAACACAACAGTATCGGACTTCCGTGTGTATCGACATCGTCTCCTCATGAATAAAACATCATTGTTTCTGGAGCCTCAACACTTTGCATCCTCTCATGGTCAGGGTACAACCAAGGTTATTAACACGGAAAATTCCATCCAGCCTATAGCTTCGGCCACGTTTGGTATCATTTTGTCGACCACAGCCCTTAATCTAAGCGAAAATATCTCTAAATTATAAATACGTAAATATATGATGAAGTGTAGCTAAGCCAACTACACAAGTGCATCGTAGCAGTACAACATTGTCATTTGGGCTTGGATAAAATTATCGTACAGGGATTAAAAACTAAAACTATGACTTTGACTGTGTAATTATCATATTTGTTAACATAATTGAGTCATTCAAAGAATTAATGCTGAATGTAACTAACAAAACAGGAAATATAAAGGCATATTTCTTTAGAATTAAAAAAGTTTTATTTTGTTTGAGAATCACAACGTTATTTATAAGGATAAAAATTTATATAGAAATAACATGCACATAACGAGCCTTCACCTTTAATTACTAAATTATGTCATCAAATACATTTCACATCATTTAATTATTTTTCAATACATCTTAGTGATGAACACGATGTTGTATTGTGGTAAGGTCTGAGCTTACAAAATGTCCAAAATAAAGTTAAAAGTTATTATATCTTATCCACAACTTTAAAATGCTCTTATTTTGTTTATTCGACTCAGATATTGTTCAGTTTATAAACGCTATTTATTTCTTGAAGTCTTGAAGAAGCCACCAACTAATGTTTGGCGACATCGACACGACGCAATCACCACGATCTCTTCACCATGTCTGTTTCAATATATTCCAACTATCACCCTTAAGGAAACCATTAATTTCTCCCTTATATGCTCTAAAAGATCTTATTAGAGACCACTATAATTACTTGCTTCAACAAAAGAATGATGTTGTGGTGGGGGTATTATGAATGCGCGTTAAATGGAATGTCGCATTTGTGAATGAAAGAGAAATATCTTTTACCAACACAAGCAAAAATTATCTGTGCTAGATCACAGAGTTCCTCTGTGTGCTAGATCCACGCTGAGCTAGCGTGAATAGAGTTGACAAAGTTGTTATGTTGGGAAAACAATTTCGAGCCATCTGCATTCTTTCGTTGGGACCACTATATCTGAAAGTCAACTCCATTTACAACTCTGTCGACTTGAGACAACGGGACTGGTATGACTTCAGTGTGGCTCGTTGGTCTTGTGGTTAGAGGTTCTACTATAAATTCTTCAAAACTTCTGATGTGGACTTAGTTCTTGGCTTAGGAATGTGTAATCGGTGACTTTGGAGCCGTCCTAGCACCAAAGCACATAATAAATTCTAGGTTGTCCCGAATTAGCCTTGTTGATTCTAGCGTTGTCAGCCGATGGAATCGTGTCCAGCTTGATTGATCGGTGTTTCCTACTTAAATATGCCGGTTCCTAGTGTGGTAATTGTTCGCTCGTCGATGGTGTCGGCGCCTACAGGGTTGGCTTGGTGTGTTTTAAATTTAATGTCAGCTAATCAGTTATGTGACTAATAGGTCTGGTAGTACTAACAAGTACCCACCTGAAACTGTGCCCAAACAGAGCGCCACACGTATCGTAGTCTTCGAAGGTCATTCCTCCTAACGTAAGTTTATACGTAAAGCAATCTTCAAAGTTCCATCTTTTCATCTCTTTGATGGTTGGAGAGTCAGACGAGCCTCTTGCCTGCTGAGGAAAAGAGATAGATAGATAATCGTATTTATTGAGTTTAGTTACTATGTTGAACAAGTCACTCTTCAAAACTACAAATATTATGGTTTAACGAAATAACTTCTACTTGATTTTGTAATATTGATATTACAAGTACATAATAGCACAGACTCTTACAATAAGAACATCATTTAATAGTCTTTTAGGAAGAACCAAAAAACTTGACTGTGCATACTCCCAACATTGTGACTATTTCAGCTCAAGTTGGATGGCTGATATTTTTACCTTAACTTACACTTATCTGTGACTAGGACGTTGTGGTATTTTGAAATGTATATCTTTAATACATACACATATATATATATATATATGTGTGTGAGTGAGATTGCCAGTGTGTCAGTGTCTGACGATGGAGACGGAGGTCTCCGAAAATTCACACAAGTAAGTGTTAAAAATATAGACCTCGGTTAGTAGTGTAATACACTCGTCAAATAATATATATATTTACACTATATTTCATATATATGTATATATTTAAACTATATTTCATATATATATATCTTAAGTTCTACGATGTTTTGTGTTTTTCGGTACAAACTACTCTCATCGTACCGGAAAATGCAAAATATCGAGGTAAGCAAGATATTTAAGATGCACATTTCAAAAGATCACATGAGGGCGTAAGAAGCCATGGGGATTAAGTGACATTGGGATATTTTTAATAAGTCGAGTTAAGTACGTCATTTCGTAACTAACATTGATAAAAACTTTGTGGTAAAGGGATATAAGTTAATTCCTATTGAGTGCTGATTCACTTACACACTAAGATATTATCAAAACATTATTTATGATGTGCTTACTCCTAAACTATACTGTTATATGTACACACACATAACAAAAACTTGTAGAAATACAGCCAAACCTACACACTCAAAAGAAATGAGATCTAAAAAAAGGGCCAAGCTCATCTACCCTTCCACATTTGCGCATTCTTAATTCATAAACGTACAGTGTCCCATAACAGCATCCTCGAAAAGCTTGGCAAAATAGAATTTGCGATTATTTATTTAAACGTAATAGTTCAACCAAGTTCTTTTTTCTAATTAATTTAAACGTTATAACATGCAAATTTTATTTTGCCAATTTTTTCGAGGATGCTGTTATGGGACACTGTACGTTTATGAATAATTAAGAATGCGCAAATGTGGAAGGGTAGATGAGCTTGGCCCTTTTTTTAGATCTCATTTTTTTTGAGTGTGTAAGGTTTGGCTGTATTTCTACAAGTTTTTGTTATGTGTGTGATCTCATTACTTTTTCAAGTTCCATTGTAAAATTATTTGTTTTGAAATATTATAATTTTATCAAAGTTGATTTGATTTCTATGGTATTAGCAATAACGATAGGATGTAAAATATCTAGACCCGGATTCATGTACATCCTGGGTATAGGTGGTATAACCATGGTATAACGACGGTAAAAGGACTGGACCCCAATTCTTGAGTTCGTGGGAGATGAGTTGAAAACGCAATTGAAAACGAAGTCGTTTTCGTTATCGAAGAAATTGGTATTCTTGAACGGTATCGTAGAAAACGTCATGGGTTGTGAGTTGAAAGAGTATTGCTGTGATTCACGTGGGGTGAGGTTCACGAAATCCAGACACTTTAAAAAGATTTGCGTAGCAAAGAGCTCGAAAACGTTCATTATTTATTCTAGATGGCAGTGCCTTCATAAACGCGGGCCAATCGAAAGACGAGTTGCATGAAATGATTTGATTGTTGTAATTATGTAAACAAACAGATGAGCACGCTAATATTCGACACCTCGCTTTGACATTGTGTGTAGCAGCAAGCTGACTTTGATCATGGCTAAACATGGCTAAAAAGAAAAGAATATGTGTATTATTCCGAACATTTTGTAAATCCTAGGTGGACAATCATACTATTGTTTATCTGAATTAGGCTTCTAGTAATCAAAACTAGTTATTTGTGCGGGAAGTTTGTCAGAACAAGGTTGTGCTGGCCTAGGGTTGGCTAGGCTTGTCCAACATGTAATGTAAGTATTTATTTATCTAGTCCTTAGCCTAATGGAACTTTAGACCTACACTGTTGTATTATAAATAATTTTCTACATCTGGGCCTAGGCCAGGGACGGTTCCTGATTTGTTTATGAGAGTATAATGACACCTTTTCTCGTTCCACACAAAGAAGAAAATTTTTTAAATGTCCGCCATTTGTTTACGTATCGCACTTTCCCGCCTAACTCTGCTTGTACCGTCAACAAGTGTCAAGTAACTATAGTTACTTGTTGATTGTATGCCTAGTGTATAAGGCTTATTTTAAAACCTTTATTTGGAAGCCTTCCAGCAAACTTTTTCAACTTTTTTTTTCAAAAGAGACTATATTACTATAACCTTAATGTCCATGTAAAATATGAACATTGTAGCCCCACCCGTCTGGTCAGAATCGCGGGCCGATTGAAACTGACGTATTAGATGTTAGCAGTAGCAGTAGCAGTAGCTAACATCCTTAAAGTGATTTTGAGCATGTTTCAAGCCATTTTTTCACCAAGAAGGAATGATCGTACCCCAATAAAATTTGGCATGTGTTGCCAGGTACCTAAATCCCCTCGATTGTGGTAGTTTTTCAAGTTCACATCACGTTACATGACGGCTGGGTAACACCACGAAATCACCCCAACTCTACTTGCTGTATAAGGTGCTTGACTGTGTAGCGCGCCACGGCTTGGCTGCGGCGCCCTAACGGGCACCTAGATAATAGTTATTTTGAAAAGCATATTTTTACAGAACTTTCTAAGAACGTTTAGCCTCTCGTCGGTTCCCACAAACAGTACTTTTTAAGTTACATCCGATGTTTTCAAAGAAAACACCACATAAAATA
>JAMZAV010007135.1:0-52307 GCA_024449915.1 Sweltsa coloradensis | reverse complement strand
TTCTAAGCTTTTGTACGTCTCTTAGTGGGTTACGTTTTTTCATAGTCTAGATGATCGTTTCTGAACAACTATAAGTCACATCAATACATATGTTTTCCACTAATGCTTGTAGTTCTAGGTTACTTTGTTTGTCTTAATATTTTTGAATTGTTCAGCGCAACTCTTCTCACACTCTTTGTACTCGTGTTCGTTAACTTCTTCAAGTGTGTTTATAGTAGTCTCGTTGTCTTGAGGTTGTGCTTCATTGATAGATGCTTCACTACGGCAATTACAAGGGGCAGCGGAACAAAGACTGCCCTCTGAAAGTGATGGTAATATTCCTGAAAGTCAAAACCTAATCAAAAAACAAGATTCTAACTATAGCCTAGATTATTGGTTTAGATAGAGCCTATCGGCTTGGTTAGTGTTTGTGGTTGGGGAAAGGAGAGAGGAGACCAACAGTTACCTTAAAGGATGTAGGTAGCTGCTTGAGACGAGGTTCACATATATTTATTAACAATTAAAAATTCACAATTTCACAACGTTTCGGCCTCCGCGGCCTTGGTCACCGACCGTTGGAGAAGAACTAACAATTAACCAACAAACAAACAAAAACTAACATTTAAACATTATTAACAATTATATTACAATACAAGGCGCTGTTGGGGTGCGTAGGTGGCGGTGTGCAGGTGGGATGCCTACCTCAGATTGAGGTTAGGCTTTTGGCGCGAGCTGGTGATGATTTGGTGCGTGCATTCCCATTATCTCTCTGAGCACAAGAATGAATGGGCACAGACAGGACACTATCAAAAAACTAGACATGAAACCGGTGGCCCAACACGCAGGCACCCACAACAGAGACTATGACAATTGTTACACCACAAGGGTAGTGAAGTCGTTGCCCCCATCATGCAATGAGGAACACCTGAGGCAATGGGAATTGGCACACCAAATTATCACCAGCTCGCGCCAAAAGCCTTACCTCAATCTGAGGTAGACATCCCACCTGCACACCACCACCTACTCACCCCAACAGCGCCTTGTATTGTTATATAATTGTAAATAATGTTTAAATGTTAGTTTTTGTTTGTTTGTTTGTTAATTGTTAGTTCTTCTCTAACGGTCGGTGACCAAGGCCGCGGAGGCCGAAACGTTCGACATTTATGTAAATTGTGAATTTTTAATTGTTAATAATTATATGTGAACCTTGTCTCAAGCAGCTACCTTCATCATTTAAGGTAACTGTTGGTCTCCTCTCTCCTTTCCCCAACCACAAACACTATAGCCTAGATTAGTGGTTCCCAACCAGGGTGCCACGTACCTTAAGTTGGGGTGCCGCAAAATCCTTGTTCTTGTAAGTAAAATCAAGCAGTTTTTTAAATATTACAAAATACAGTAAATAATTAATTTTACAACAAGAAAAATAAATACAGGCTACTAATCGACTCATTACAACAGTTTTTATTCAAAATGGTCCAAACTGAAAAATGAATATTGTTTGTTGTGTTTTTGAATATTGTGCAACGATGCTGAACTTGATTCCTATGCAAGCTGCCCCCCCCAAATTGAGCGATACAGAATGGATTGAAGTGACGTTTAAAAACTAATGTACAAAACTATCGCATAAATAAGTTAGGGGCTAAATGCGCCAGCAGTGATATTAAGAATCTGTGAAAACACGGTTGTATGAGGGCATAATATCTACATAGCTATGGGATTCACATGGTGCGGTGGTGATGAAAGGCCTAGCCCTGAGTGCATTGTCTGTGGTGAAAAGTTAGCAAATCAAGCTATGGTTCCTGGCAAATTGAAACATAATTTATTTTTACTAAACATAGTCAACAATTGACATCAAATTGCCGAGTTTTTTTTATAATTTGTTCACCAGACCTGCTAAATTAGACTACTACTTTGCTGAAGGGGTGCCACGAAATTATTAAATGTAGCAATGGGGTGTCTTGAGTTGAAAAATGTTAAGAACTATTGGCCTAGATAGAAAGGAATTAGTTAATGACAGAACAGTGGCCAAAAGTGTGGGACGAGAAGCTTTGGTAGGTGGGGTGACAATAGGGTTGCCAGATTAGTGAAACTCAAATACGGGACAGTACTTTGCGTAGTGATACTGGGGTCTGGGGCGAAGCCGGAAAATTTTTGGGGTTGTGTTTTTTGGGGAAGGGCCTAAAACGCATTTGAGAGTAATTCAGTGAAAATTTTAAAGCAATATAGTGATTGAAATAGGGAGATAATCAGATAAGGAATGTACAGAAAAGTCAGTAGCTATATAGAACCAAAATTATTATAACTTTATTGATAGGCACATTTCATTGATGATCAGATCATTGATATTTATTGCTTCGTTACTATTGCAACGTTACCATCTTCATCGTCGCTCATGTTTAATGTTGTTTATCACTGCCTCACTCACTGAGTTCGAATGCGTTTGTCACACGCACGCCGCGCCCAAGGTTAAGAATATCACGTTACGCCTAGAGACACTCGCTATACAATGACTCACCGCGCTAATAATGCACTCGAATAACACCCACCACCAGCAGGCAGCAGCGGCAGACTGATCAGTGATCAGGCTCCAAGGCCGGCCGAGGGGAAGGGATTGATAACTATACGCCCGCGCGTATTGTTGAAAAAGCGCACAGGGACTACTTTATTCTAAATACGTGATATACTGATCAATGGGTTAGAGCATACGGGACGCGGGAAACACCCATCAAATACGGGATTTCCCGGGTAATACGGGACACCTGGCAACCCCAGTGACAAGATGCAGACTACGAGAAAAGATTAGCATCATGGTGCTTGACTGTTTAAAATTTTATTAAATAAATAAAAAAATATGATTTATTTTATTTAAATCAGATTAATTTTATTTTAATCAACTTTTCGATGTAAAAAAGATTTTTATGATTTTAATCAGATTTTTTATTTTAATCAACATCACTTACATCAGTGTTCCAAAACTTGCAAAGTTCGTGAGCAATTGAATTAGTACTTCTACAAACGTTCCAATCTCATAAAAAAATTTTTTTTAGGAAAACTTTGCATAAAGTCAGTTACAACTCTTGTATTTGTAGCTCAAATAAAGTAAAAGTGCACTTGATTTAAATTAATTGATTTTCTTAACTCAAAATTATAATAATTTGGCCAAGCATGTAGAGCCTTACAACATGCTCCTAGAGTCCTAGATAAAGACTGGAGAATATGTAGGAACAAGGTTCCCTAATCATCGTTACGCATTGTTTAGAAATTTGCATTCTGGACCCGAGTTTTGCATCTGACATGCGATTATCTTGTTACAAGGGGTCGAACTTGCTGTTTCGAAAAACATATATTTGACTTGTTGAAAAATTTAAAAAAACAAAAAAAAACACTTTTGACAGAAGAAATGCCAACCCAAACAGATGACAAACAATGACTTTTCAAAATGGCAGAACTACCTCATAGTTATTATTAGTTATTAGTATTACACATACATCATCACCATCATTATCCATCGCCGTTTCCTGCTTCTGGCAGGGTCAGCTTGGATTTAGCAACAAAATTTCTCCACTTCTTTCTATCCTCTCACAACATTATCTCATCCACATCTTCCCAGCTCTCTTATAATAATATAATATATAATATCTTTAGGAGTAAAATTCATGAACTTTATTTCAAAAAATGCCATGGGAATACTGACAAATAACAACATGCACAATATGTTTAAACTCACAATAATAAGCTTTTTCTTGATTTTAACTTCTGTAGACAATTCACTTAACTAGGAAAACGCTAAAGTCCCGCCGCGTTGATGGATGAGCTTTTTAAAGTTTAAAGTTTGCTTGGATATCTTACTTTTGCAAGTGCTTTGTTTTGCTGCCTACGCATTGTAGGTGAATGTTGTCAAGTTTCTTTTGTTTCTTGTCAATTGGTATTATTTACCGTAAAAAACTTATATTAAAACCTTTGTTTCTGTGGATTCTGAATAACTTTTTCAACTTTTTCTTTCAAAAGGTACTACATCACCATAACCTTAGTGTCCATGTGAAATCTGAACGTTGTAGTCCCACCCGTTTGGTCAGAATCGGTCCAAATGTGACGAAAAATATCGCACTAAAAATTGAAAATTAATATTAAACCTTTATTTCTATAGATTCTAGCTAACTTTTTCAACTTTTTCTTAAAAGGGTAATTCAACACCATAATCTAATGTCCATGTGAAATCTGAACGTTGTAGTCCCACCCGTTTGGTCAGAGTAGGCCCAAATGTGACGAAAATATCGCACTAAAAATCGAAAAAAATCGTATAAGTTCGATATTCATGAGAAATATTTCTTCGATTGTACCCAAAAACAATACACCTCTCAATTCAGAGAAAACGAAGGTCCCCTCAAATTTTCATCAAGATCGCATATGCCGTTTGCCCGGAATCGAGCGAACAACAGACTGAAAAACAAAAAAAAAAACAAAAAAAAAAAAAGAAAAAAAACAAAAACATTGGAGCTAAATTTGTTGAGGGGTCAGTGAAATTGAAGTTTTCACTTCGCTCGCTACGCTCATCCAATAATTATGGTATGAATGATAGTATAATGTGTAATATGTATAGTTTATGCGCTTTAAAAATGTAAATTAATGTTATTTTATCAAATATTTATTGTAAATTCAAAATTGTTATTAACAAATTTAGAAATCTGAAAATGTATTTAAATTAAAGGTTGGATGGAAGAAAAGGTTTAGCTGGCCTTAATCCCGCCTGGAAAATAAAGACGATTATCTATCTATCTATCTATCCTCTTGCCTCCCAAGTCTTCTGCTATGATGTCCTTCCATCTCTTCCTAAGTCTACGCTGGGCTGGGCAATTGAAACTTACGAATTATATAGTAGTAGTAGTAATAGTAGTAGTAGTAGTAGTAGTAGTAGTAGTAGTAGTAGTAGTAGTAGTAGTAGTAATAGTAGTAGTAGTAGTAGTAGTAGTAGTAGTAGTAGTAGTAGCCAGTAGTAACTAACATCCTTAAAGTGATTTCGAGCATGTTTCAAGTCATTTTTTCACCAAGAAGGAATGTTCGTACAAAAACCAAATTTGGCATGTGTTGTCAGGTACCCAAATCCCCTCGATTTTGATAGTTTTCAAGTTCACATCACGTTTAATGACGGCTGGGTGACACCTCGAAATCACCCCAACTCTGCTTGCTGTATAAGGTGCCTGAGTGTGTAGCGCACCGCGGCTTGGCTGCGGCGCCCTAACGGGCACCTAGATCAGGATACATCAGAAAAGTAGTTTTTTAGTGCAGATTTGAAATGATTCATAGTGTGTATTTCACGGATGTCTATTGTCAAATCATTCCATAATCTGCACTCCGAAAGTAATATCCTTATTGATAGGACGAAATTCATGCCTGGGGAGGTTTCATTATGACACCATGTCCGTACTCTCTTCCACGATTGCAGATTTGAATCCTGAGAAATGGGTTGAGGTCAGTTGTACCATGAAACATTTCCCAAAGAAATTGAAGATCTGTCGTTTTTCTATACTCTTCTAAAGTTGTTACTTCCAAAGTTTTTCTTCTTGCTGTGGCAATTGAATTTTGGTGACTTGACATTTTTGCAATTTATTTAGTAGCTCTACTCTGCACACGCTCTAATTTGATTTTGTTGGCTTCTGATGTTGGATTCCAAGCAGGACAAGCATACGTTAGTTGTGGTCTTACTAGTGCAAGATACACTGTTCTTTTTACATTGACTTTGGCATTTACCAGGTTTTGAGCAATAAAATATAATTGTCAAACGGCTTTTGCACAAATGAAATCAGTGTGTTTGTTCCACCTCAAACCTTTTGATATAATGATGCCGAGTAATTTTACCTGATCCTTTGATTCAATTATTGAACAGTTAAAGATATAATTAAACCTAAATGGAGTTCTTGACCTAGTGAAGCAAATTTTTATACTTTTTTTGATCAAAAGCCTTTGACCAATCTAATAGTACTGCATCTACCTGTTTGCATTTGGAATCCTCTAGGGCATACTGCCAGTCGTCTAAAACCTTTGTCAGTAATGTAGCACAAGATCTTCCTGGAATGAAACCATGTTGATTTTTATTTAGAACATTTGATGTCTTGATATACTGAATTATTTCCTTTGGTATATGCGCTCCATTGTTTACATATAATAGTTCAAAAAATGGCTTTCTTGGGGGCGAAGGGGGCCCCCCGCCGCCGGGGGCGAAAATTTTTGGGGTTTGTTTTTTGGGGAAGGGCCTAAAACCATTTGAAAGAAATTTAGTGAAATTTTAAAGCAATAGTGATTGAAATGGGAATAATCGATGGGGAATGTACAAAAATCGTAGTATAAACCAAATATTATAACTTTATTGATAGGCCTTTTCATTGATGAAAGATCATTGATATTTTTTGCTCTTTACTAGAAACGTTACCATCTCATCGTCGCTCATGTTTAAAATTTGTTATCACTGCCTCACTCCTGATTCGAATGCTTTTTCACACGCACGCCGCCCCCAAGGTTAAGAATATCACTTTACCTAGAGAACTCCTATACGACTCCCCGCGCTAAAAATGCCTCGAAAAACCCCCAACCCCCAGCAGGCAGCAGCGGCAGACGACATGATCGGGCTCCAACCCGGCCGAGGGGAAGGGATTGATAACTATCGCCCGCGGTTTTGTTAAAAAAGCGCACAGGCTACTTTTTTCAAAATAGTGATATATGACAATGGGTTAGAGCATACGGGCCCGGGGAAAACACCCATAAAATACGGGTTTTCCCCGGGGTAATAGGGGACACCTGGCAACCCCAGTGAAGATGCAGACTACGAGAAACTTAGATCAGGGTGCTTGCTGTTTAAAGTTTTTTAAATAAAAAAAAAAAAATATGATTTTTTTTATTTAAATCGTTTAAATTTTTTTTTAAATAAATTTTCGATGTAAAAAGTTTTTTATGTTTTTAATCGATTTTTTTTTTTTAAAAAAACATCACTTACTCATTTTTTTCCAAAAATTCAAAGTTCGTGAGCAATTGAATTAGTACTTCTACAAACTTTCCCAAATCTCAAAAAAAAATTTTTTTAGAAAACTTTGCATAAAGTCATTAAAACTCTTTATTTGTAGCTCAAAAAAAGAAAAAGGCCTTTTTAAAATTTAAATTTGTTTTTAACTTAAATTTAAAAATTTTGGGCCCAAGTGTAGAGCCTTAAACATGCTCCTAGAGTCCTGAAAAAAGCGGGGGAAAAATATGTAGAAAAAGGTTCCCAATCATCTTACGCTTTGTTAGAAATTTGATTCTGGACCCGGTTTTGCATTGACATCGATTATTTGTTACGGGGGTCAAATTGCGTTTCAAAAAAAACATATATTTGATTGTTGAAAAAAAAAAAAAAAAAAAACATTTTGGGGACAGAAGAAATCCCAAACCCAAAAAACAGATGACAAAACGTGATTTTAAAAATGGCAGAACTACCTCATAGTTATTTTATTTTTAAAACCCATACATCATATCCTTTACCATTGCCTTTTCTGCTTCTGGCAGGGTAGCTTGGATTTAGCAAAAAAATTTCCCCTTCTTTCTATCCTCTCACACTTTCTCATCCACATCTTCCCACTCTCTTAAAATAATATAAATTAATATTTTTAGGAGAAAAATTCATGAACTTTATTTAAAAAAAATCCCCATGGGAATACTGACAATAAAACATGCAAATATGTTTAAACCCCAAAATAATAAGTTTTTTTTGATTTTAACTTTGAGAAAATTTCACTTAACTAGGAAAACGCAAAAGTCCCGCCGCTTTTGAGGGATGAGTTTTTTAAAGTTTAAGTTTGCTTGAAATTTTTTACTTTTGCAAGGCTTTGTTTTGCTCCCACGCATTGTAGTGAATGTTTGATTTTCTTTTGTTTCTTGTAATTTTGGGTATTATTTCCCGAAAAATTTAAATTTTAAAACCTTTGTTTCTTGGTTTCTGAATAACTTTTTTCAATTTTTTTCTTTAAAAAGGTACTACATCACCATAACCTTAGTGTCCCTGTAAATCTGAACGTTGTAGTCCCACCCTTTTTGGTCAGAATGGGCCCAAAATGTACAAAAAATATCGATAAAAATTAAAAAATTAAATTAAACCTTTATTTCTATAGATTCTAGCTAATGTTTTCAACTTTTTCTTAAAAGGGTAATTCAAAAACCATAACTTAATGTCCATGTGAAATATGACGTTGAGCCCACCCGTTTGGTCAGAACGGCCCAAATTGACGAAAATGAAAAAAGTCAAAAAAAAAATCGTAAAAGTTCGATATTCATGAGAAATATTTCTTCGATTGTACCCAAAAAAATCCCCTCTAATTTCAGAAAAAACAAAAGTCCCCTAAAATTTTTCATAAAAATCGATATGCCGTTTCCCCAAAATGAGCAAAAAAACAGAGGAAAACAAAAAAAAAAAAAAAAAAAAAAAAAAAAAAACAAAACTTGGAGCAAAAATTTTTTGAGGGGTCGTAAAATTGAAGTTTTCACTTCGCTCGCTACGCTCATCCAATAATTATGGTATAATGATAGTAAAAATTTTAATATGTATAGTTTAGGGTTTTAAAAAAATAAAAAATTTAATGTTATTTTATCAAATTTTTGTAAATTAAAAATTGTTTTTAAACAATTTAGAAATTAAAAAGATTTAAATTAAAGGGTTTGGAGGAAAAAAAGGTTTTAGCTGCCTTTAAATCCCGCCTGGAAAATAAAGAATTATCTATCTTCTTCTATCCTCTTCCCCTCCCAAGTCTTCTGCTATGTTTTCCTTCCACTCTTCCTAAGTCAAACGTGGGCTGGGCAATTGAAACTTCAATTTATAAGTATATTATTTAAAGTATATTTGTAGTATTAGTAGTAGTAGTAGTGTAGTAGTAGTGTAATGTAGTAGTAGTATAGTAGTAGTATAGTAGTATATGTACATAGTAAAAACACCTTAAATGTTTCGAGCATGTTTAAAGTTTTTTTTTCACCAAGAAGGAGTTCGACAAAAACCAATTTGGCATGTGTTGTCGGGACCCAAATTCCCTCGATTTGAAGTTTTAAAGTCACTCACGTTTAATGACGGCTTGGTGCCCCAAAAATCACCCCAACTCTGCTTGCTGTATAAGGTGCCTGAGGTGTACGCACCGCGGTTTGGGCTGCGGGCCCTAACGGGCCCTAGATCAGGATACATCAAAAAAAGTATTTTTTAGTGCAGTTTTAAATGTTTCATAGTGTTATTTCACGGGTCTTTTTGTCAATCTTCCAAAATCTGCCCCCCGAAAGTAATACCTTATTGATAGGACAAAATTCATGCCTGGGGAGTTTCATTTGACCCCCCAAATGCCCGAAATCTTCCACGTTGCAATTTTTGAATCCTGAGAAGGGGTTTGAGGTCGTTGTACCAGAAAACATTTTCCCAAGAATTGAAGATCTGTGTTTTTCTTACTCTTCAAAAGTTTTTATTCCAAAGTTTTTCTTCTTGCTGTGGCAATTAAATTTTGGTGCTTGACTTTTTGCAAAATTTAGTATACTCTACTCTAAACACGCTCTCTTTTTGATTTTTTTGGCTTCTATGTGGATTCCAAGCAGGAAAAAGATACGTCATTTGTGGTCTTACTATGCAAGATACACTGTTCTTTTTACTTGACTTCTCATTTACCAGTTTGGGCAATAAATATAATTGTCGAACGGCCTTTGCACGAATGAATCAGCGTTTTTTTCCCTTAAAACCTTTTGATATTAATGATGCCGGAATTTTAAACCTGATCCTTTGATTCATTATTGAACGTTAATGATTAATTAAACCAAAATGGGTTCTTGACCTGTGAAGCAATTTTTTACTTTTTTTTGACAAAGCCTTTGCCCCAATTATATGCCCCCTTTTTGCTTTTTGGAAATCCTTTTGGGGCATACTGCCAGTCGTCTAAAACCTTGGCAGAAATGTAGCAAAGATTTTCCCGGGAATAACCATTTGTTTTTTTTTGAACTTTGATGTTTTGAATACTAAAATTTTTTCCTTTGGTTTTGCGCCCTTTGTTTTACTATAATGGGTTAAATGAAACGGACATTTCTTCAAAATTATTTCTTTTTTTCCCCTAAATTTAAATTTTTGGGAAATAACATTTGCTACCGCCAGTCCCTTGGCAGTGCCCCTTTATTTCATCGAAAGATTGTACAATGCACTCAGGGGATGGGTACGATTTAGCAAAATTTAGTATGCGAGCACGGCAGGTATTTATCTGGCCGGGTAGCAGGTCGATCTTAGCTTCGAAAACGTTAAAATACATCAAAAGGGGTAAACCTTATATTTGGCATTGAATTTATTTGCTGTTGATTTAGTGGAAAAGGGAAAGACTTTTTTTGGGAAAAGGAATGGAAAATTTTTGTTGGGAAATTTCCGTTTAAAGTTTCTGCTAATTTCCAGGTCGTTCGGAAAATAACGTTAGCAAAAAACGTTGGGGAAAAAGTTTCATTTTTTTGAAGTATATATCCCAAATTTTTTCTTACTATAATTTTTGTCAAATCCAAAAATTTTACTATGAGATTAGTTTTTAGTTTTCATTTTTTTCTGATTTGGTATATATTTCCCAAATCGTCATCTTGGATTTTTTCCCAGCGTTTGTATAATTTTGTCCCTTTTTTTTAATGTTTTAATTTCCTTATCTATCCGGGAACTCTTTGCTTCTCTTGTATTATGGAGTTTGATTGTATAAAGGGCAGAGGCTTATTATGTATGTATTGTTCCATTATTTTTTGCCTCAATTTGTATTTTTTCAAAATTTTATTTGTCTCAGTACGAAATTTCTGATCGATTTTTTGGTTTGTTGGGTTGTATGAAGGCAAAGGCTTATGGACTAGTCTCATATTGACAACAGTAATTTCATGCATGTTTATGTTTATTTTTTATTTTATAAAATGATTTGTGTATGTTTTTATGTATTGACGCCCCACAGTGGAAAATGTAAATTTTTTCTTCTCTAATGACGCTCAAAATGGATGCAATAAAATAAAATATATACTATACTTTTAATATGTTCTTGTATTTTTTGTGTTCATTAGACTAGCTATAGAAGGAAAACCTTCACTACACACGCACCACGTCCCCGGGGATGATGTATTCTCTGTAAACCCCCCAAAAATTTATAAAAAACTCTTTTTTACTGAGCCCACACATATATTATTATTTTTTTTGTATTTTTTGTGTTCTATTAACTACTATAAAAGGGAAAAAAACTTGATACCACAACACACTTGTGCACTTGATTGTGACATTTGTCTTGACCCATTAGGTCAGAGTTTTTTAAATATCTTTTTAAAACTCATAGGAATATACCAATCTTTTTTTTCAAATGAATGTTTTTTTTGGTGTGGGTAAGACTAGCTATAGAAGGAAAACCATCATACAACAGAACCACGTAACATAAGTAGTGTATTTTCTTGTTTCAGAATTTTGTTCTAGAAGAAAAATTTTCTTTACTTTTGTCACGGGGGTGCTTTTGGCTTTACCATGAATTTTTTTTCCTTATGTTTTCAGGGTAAGAGTTTTCGGAAAAACTTAAAATGACCATATCACACCAAAAGTTTTCTCAACAAATTTTTTTGTTTGTGTTTAAAATTTTAAACTAGTTTCAAAAGGGAAAACCCTCACTACATAGGGAAAAAGCTCGCTTTATGTCTATGTCTATTACCTGTGTTCATTAGTTTATTTTCTAAAGGGAAAACCTTCACTAAAAGGGGACACACGTACGCGTCACGTGTATGTAAGTACCGTTTTTCGTAATTTTATTTTCTGAGGGAAAACCCTTCACTACATACCGAACACACGAACGCGTCACGTGTATGTACTATTATCCTGTTTTTCAGAAAGTTTAGTTTCTAAAGGAAAACTTTCTTACATTATCAAGGGTCTTTAAATTTTTCACAGATGTTTTTCTTATGTCTCAAAGGTTGAGTATTTTGGAAAAACTTAAGAAAGATATCACACCAAAAGGGTTTTTTTTTTAACTGTTATAATTTTGTCTGTGTTCGTTAGACTTTTTTTAAAAGGGAAAATTGTCACTACTGGGAACACATGTACGTGTTGGATTTTTCTCTTTTCCCTGTGTAACAAGTTCGTTCTAGTAAAAAATTTTTCATTAAAAATTTTTCACAGAGGCGAATGTGAATTCACGTGAATGTTTTTTCACATACACACATATTTTTTTTTCCACTAAAGGGTTTTGTTTCCCTTTAAATTTGGGGTTACTTTTTTTTGGGGCTTTGGTCTTTTTTTATTTTTATAGCACAACTCTTCTCACACTCTTAAAACATGTTTTTTGTTTCTTTTGGGGATGTTTTTTATAAAATTCCTTTGTTTGAGGTTGTGTTCTTGTAATTTTTCACTACGGCAATTACGGGGCAGCGAACAAAGACTCCCCCCTGAAGGCGATGGAAATATTCCTAAAAGTTAACTTTCAATTAAAGATTCTTACTATAATAGAAAGGAATTAGTAAATGATGAAAAGTGGCCAAAATGTGGGACGGGGCTTTGGCAGATGGGGGACAAGATGCAACTCAAGAAAAGCCCGCATTTTGGTGCATGATTTAAAAAAAAAAGTTTTTTAAAAGAGTATAGCCTGCGTATTAGGCAAATTGCTGTTCGCCGGGCCGACTGCTGTCTGAAATTTTGAACATATGTCACGAAAGTGGAAAAAAAGGCTCTGAAGTCACATTTTTAATTTTTTTAAAAAAATTTTTTAAAAAAAGAAATTGTTCACGAGTTTTTTTTTTTTCAAAAATCCAAATTGCTATATTCGTATTTTTTTCCTGGGTGATTAAAAACAAAAATTTTGGAAAATCTATGACCGCATTGTTCCATGATGCTTTTGGGCAACTTTTCACGTTTCTATACGTCGAATGCATCTTGGCCGAGCGAATGCTATTTGCTAACAGCCAAATAGTCCCATTCCCCCTTAATAAAATTAAAAATTTTGATTTATTTGAATTAAATTGTATTTTTTATTTTTTAACTTTTTGATTTCAAAGCTTTATCTGTTTTAATCAGATTTCTACTGATTTTAGTCAAATTTATTTCTTCACCCAAAAAATTAGCAGTACTTTAAACCTCTATCCTCGTTCCCGTTATGATCGTTTTTTCCCGCTATCGTTTTTTTTTTTCGGGCCCCGCAGAATACCCATAAAAACAGTTAAAAAAAACCTGCTCCTCGTTCCCGCTATTTTCGTTTTCCTGATCAATCGTTTGTTTTTCTCGGAAAAAATATTAAAAGATTGTTTTTTTAAAAAAAAATTTCCGAACAAAAACCCAAAGAAAAAAAAAGCGATCGCATATTTGGCTCTTCCCGGGGCGAAAACATCATTTTGTACAGCCATCAGCTGACGAAATCGCGCGTTTGCCCCCAGCCCTTTCATTTGAAACCCCCCAAACACTTTTTAAATGTCGCGCTGCTGTGCGCAACTGGTGCCACGGGGATTAGTCGGGGAACTAGAATGGATCTTTGTTCTGGGGGTTCTTTGGCATTAGACTGTTTTTTAGCGTTGTTTCCTTTTTCCCTTTGCCAAAGTATGTAATATTGAACTTTCTTTATGGCTTTTTTGCGTGAATAACCAGAAGACAAAATAACGGTCGAAGAACAAAACATAAAGAGATTTCCCTTACACACATTTGCAAACATAAAAAATTTTTCTAGGCCTACACAATCAGTTGGTTTCCGATACGTCTCGCGTTGTGCCCAGGGGGAAACAATCCTATTTACGATTTTTTTGCAAAAAATTTCTAATTAAACGATCTTTAAATAGGGCCCGATCAATCAATTCCCGTTATATTCGAAAGTAAACATAAGTGATGTTTTTTAAAGTCAGTACAGGTTGAAGCAAGCATCATGATCTTGTGTCACTGCCACAGCTGTAAATTACGATGCTTCGAAGGGCAAAAATTACGGGCAGGTCAAGTTTAATGATTTTGAAAGTCGTTTTTTTTGAAGCGGTAGGGAGGGAGGGGCCCATTACTCCAGCGGGGACAGGCCTGTGTGTTTTTTTTTAAATTTTTTTGATATAAAAGTATTATTTTTGGATAGCGAAGGAAAACTTCAATTTTTCTGACCCCAAAAAAAAAAAAGCTCGGTGTTTTTTTTTTTTGTTTTATTTTTTGGTTTTTGTTAAAATCTCTTTCCAGGAAACGGGTATCGATCTTGATGAAAAAGAGGGGGTCTTCAAATTTTGAACTTAGACCTGCACGTTTTTGGGGACAAACAAGAAAATTTTTCATAAAAAATAGACTTTTTCGATTTTTTTGATTTTGTGCGATATTTTTTTCACTTTGGGCCGATTCTGACCAAAAGGGGTGGGGCTACAACATTCATATTTTTCTTGGGCATTAAGGTAAAGGTGATGTTTGCTTTTTGAAAGAAAAAGTTGACAAAATTTTCCAGAATCCATAACTTAAGGTTTTAAAAGACTTTTTTTAGGGTTTTTAAAACAAGTGACAAAAACTTACAAAAAAACCCCTACAATGCATTCAGAACATTGCAAGGAAAAGTGGTCCCGCGCAAACTAAAAACTACAAAAAAAAACTCTCTCACGCGCGGACTTTAAATGTTTCCTATTTTAAATAGTAAAAATGTTTTTTTCTCTTGTTTTTTGTCTTTTTTTCGTTTTCCCGAACCCTAGTTTTTTCCCCTTTTCGTTTTTTTTTTTCACCCTTCAAAAAGATGCATCGAGGGTTTTCCCGTAGGACTTTCTACAGGCTCCAGATAACGACTGGAAATATGTGGGAGTGGTTTTCCCCAGTCATTGTTTTTCCCCGATAGAAATTTTTCGTTCCGGACCCAGTTTTGCATCCGACATGCATTATTTGTTTCAAGGGGGCGAACTTGCTATTCCCAAAAATATTTGACTTTTGATAAATTAAAAAAGCCCCAAAACCTTTTAACTAAGAAATTCCACCCAAACGACAACAAACAAAGACTTTCAAATGGCAGAACTCCCTCAAGTTGTTATTTGAGGGATGCACATCAAACTTTTTTTTATTTTCGTTAATAATCATATGGGTTTTGGCATTATCGTAATATCACCAACAAGCATGTTTCGAAATATAGCCAAGGGAACCTCAAGTGTCGCAAGTCAAAAACAAACTCGCGTTCCCTTTGCTGCCTCCCCGCTTCGATGTCCCGTGTTGGCTTTTCCCTTTTGCTGATACTATTTTCCAAACATTTAAACCGAGTGTGACACCCTCACCCAGCCAGTACCTGCAAACGTGAGATAATCTCTGTCTTAAGAGTTTGGTTTGTGCCCCATTGACCAAATTTTTAAAATTTTATAACGAAATGAATTTTGGTTTTCGATTTTCGGAAATTTTACGATTTTTGATTACATCGTAATTGATTTTTGTTGCATCCCCAAATTTTTATTATTACACACATACACCAAAGAAATACATAAAAGTTTATTTTGTTCACCTTTTTTTCAAAAAAGTGAGGAGGGACTGGAATGTGGGGGGAAGGAGAGGAGTGGGGAGGACGAATAAGATGAAGGCCTATCTTTAATGCCAACCCAAAGCAGACTGGCTGGGAACAGATAATGTGATGATAGAAAGCAACGCTTGGTATAAGAGATAAAAAATAATTTTAAAAAATATAATGAGGTTCTAAGATTGCAGCAAAAAGTGGACTAAGCAATTTTGCGGCGGTAAAGATTTCAGAAAAAAGATATTGAAATTAATTTCACGCACGATTATTCGGTGAAACAAATTTTAATGACTTGAAGCAAAATTTTCAAAGAATTCTTGGAAAAAATGCTTTGTGCATTTAGTGGGGGTGTATGGTCACCCATTGCCCAGGCAAAGCAAAATTTTACAAGCGCTTTAAAAAATTAAACCAGCTTGAAAATTAGAACCAGTTTCCCCGGGGGGTATTGAATTCCCCCTACCTTGGAAATTTTGACAATTATTGGGTGACATGGCTTGAACAACCTCAGCAAAAAGGGGTTTTTTTTGCTCCTGCTTTATGTGAAGGGGTCCGTGCAGGATTCAAGGACTCAGCCTTTTCGCCCGATATCTGCGAGGGTCAATGGTGTTCTAGCCCCCCAAAGCCAGTATCTGCAAGGGGCCATGGATGTTCTAGCCCCAAACCCCCAAAATTTTGCAGAGGGGCAAAGGCTGTTTTCAGCCTCGAGCCGGCTACTGAGAGAGTCCCAAAGGGTGACCAAGCGTTGAGTCAGATATTGCAGAGGGTCCACCGCTGAAACAGTTCGGGAAATTGAGTCTGTCAGCTACAGATGTCGCGTCCATCCCAAAAACCCCAAACTTAACTTTTTTAATTAATGCATAAATCTTTTATATCTTAAAAACGAGAGTTTTGGATGCTTTTCACTTGCAATCACGGACGCTGAAAGGGCAAATTTTACAGGTCATTTTGAACGTAAAAGAGTCTTTTTCCCCAATTGGGGATTTCGACATGCCCTTTTACACACTCCACCCCTTTTACCCCCACCTCCTTCAATTCCCCCACTTTCCCCTAAATGGGACCTTTTTAAAAAACTGAAAAATTTTAAAGGGTTCCCCCCCCCCCCCCCCCCCCCCTTTATTCATAAAATATTTAAAAATTTAATTTTTTTGTTTTTAAATTTAATTTTTTATGTAAGAGGCAATTAAAAATAATTGTGTTGTAAACCTAGTAAAAAAGCCTATTCCACTATGGGTTACTCATTCTTATACTAAGGGAAACTTCGCAAACGCTTTTTTAGGGGGCGTTGTGGATGAGGTAATTGTTTAAGGGGTTTTTTTCACTGAAAAAGTTTAAAAAAAACTCAAATTTTTCTTATTTTTGTTTTAATTGTTTTTTAATTACTTTTTTTTTTTTGCCTACTAAATTATTTCTTGCGATATGTTGCTAAAAGCGCAATAAGTTTTTTTTTTTGAGCGCTGCATGCTTATTTTTCATGGGAAAAGGGGTTACCGGGATGAATTAGGCCCAATCTGGGCGCTTTCAAAAATTTCAAAAAATTTTTCCTTAAAAAAAGGATGAGATTTGGGGAAAGGTTGACAGGTTGAAAGTAAAAAAAACATAAATCCCAGGCTAGGGGTGGGGGGGACAAAATTTTCACCTCTGAGCAACTGCAGCAATTTAAAGTTGTTAACTAAATCCAGACGGTTTGTCCTTCGAATCATCGGGGGAGGTGGCTCAAAAAACAGCTAACACCTACCAACAAAAATCAAAACACTAAACCCAAAACCCGTGGTAGGGGCCCTGCAAGAAAAAAATTTTTCATGCATGTTTTCATCTCGCAAAGGTTACTAAAAACCATTCATACTACCATACATCAGCCAAACCCGTGAGGGGGCTTCCCCCCTAGCTCTGGGGCTTGGGGGACAAAACAAAAAAGTCTTAAACCCGGTTTGAACCAAAACCCGGGCAACGAAGGGTACCCTACTAATTTGACTGGGGTCAGAAACAAAAAAGGGAAACAAAAAACTACAAGTTGCAAGCTCTTGGCTATGGCAGGCCCTTTGGGGGCATTTAACATTAAAAAGGGTTTTTAAGGATTTGGGGTTTCATTTAAAGGGTTTCTAAGGATTTTTTATGTGCTCAAACAGGATTTTTATTTTTTTTTTGGGGGGGCAAAACCCCGAAATATTTTTAATTAGGGCCCATATTATATTTTGGATTTGTTTTCTGTATGGCCTACTAATTTATCAAGTAGGCCTATAGGCCCGGGATATTCAAAATAAAAAGTTTCCAAAAATGGGTCGGCAATTACTGAAGCCCCTTTACAATTGTAAATCCCTTCTTTAAAAATTTAGTGGGCAAAAAAGGGGGGCGGCCATTCTGTGGTGGCCCATTTTTAGGGGTGGGGAAACGCGTTTTATTTTTTTAAACTTTTTCCCCTTTAAATTTTCGTTTAAACGTTTAAAAAAAAAAAAAAAAAATTTTTTTTATTTAGAGTCTACTCACTCAGTTATAAATAATATAACTGATTTTAATGGGGAAATTTAAAACAAAAACGACCAAAACCAGCCCGAGGCCCCGCGCAATCGACGGTGAGCGATAAACCCAAACCAAATTACAAACCAAAAACCCAAAATTTTAGACCTAATTTTGGTGAGGGAGCCTAGGTTTTACAAAAAAAATCGTAATTTTGTATTGATGACTGCACAACGAATAATTAAAAACGGTTTTATTCTGAAAAAGACCCGGACTCCACCAAAATGACGCACTTTAGAAAAATTTTGGACTAATTTGTTAGCTTGTGTTTGTGTAGGCTCCAAAAGTGATAACAAAATAACATTTTGTTTATATATATATATATATATATATATATATATATATATATATATAGTTTAGATTGGAGAAGGGTTGACAGGTTGGGAAAGCATAGAGAACATAAAGCCCAGCCTGAAGGGCTGGGGGCGACAAAACTTTTCACCTGCTGATGACAACTGTAGCTAATTTAAAGTTGTTTGTTACCTTAATCCACGACGCGTTTCGTCCTTCTGGGACTCTTCAGGCGGATGGTGGCCACTAAAAATCAGCTAACTACATGCAACCAAAACTCACAACACATAACCAAACCTGTGGTAGGGCCACGCAAGAAGTAAATTCTGCAAGCATGTTGTCATCATCAGCAAGGTTACTTCACACACCATTCATACTGGGGCACACAGTCAGCACAGACAGTAAGGGGGCTTCCCTCCCAACTCTGGTGCTCGGGAGACAAGAAATCCATGACTTACCCTGGATTTGAACCAGGACCCTTGGCAACAAGAGAAAAGCTGCCCCTCCTGCTGTTGCTGGGCAAGGGTGCCTCTTCATTCATACAAAGAGAAAAGGTTAGAGATAGGAAGGGTGGAAAGTCACAACACAGCACAACCAGTGAGGGGGCTTCCCTCCTAGACTCTGGTGCTTGGGCGACAAAAGAACCATGTCTTACCCTGGATTTGAACCAAGACCCGTGGCAACGAGAGAGGCTGCCCTACTAATTGTGACTGCGATTCGAAAACGAAAGGAAACAAGACTACAAATTGCAAGCTCTTGGCTATAGCACAGGTACACGTGCTATATTAGCTCTTGGCTGCAGATGAAGAGGTTGAAGGAAAAGACGAGTAGGGTCTAACAGGTTCATCACCTGCTAGGCCCCCCCAGCAGGACAAGGAGTCACACTTGTTATGAACAAGGAAACACGGACCCACCAGAGGGTGTAGAGTAGGCTCGCCCATCTCGACCCCATAGGTGAAGAAAGATGGAAAGTGATAGGTGTCAAATGACTTGGTTGTTCAATTAGTTTGGAAAAGGCCAAATGGCTAGTTTAGTTTAGATTGGAGAAGGGTTGACAGGTTGGGAAAGCATAGAGAACATAAAGCCCAGCCTGAAGGGCTGGGGGCGACAAAACTTTTCACCTGCTGATGACAACTGTAGCTAATTTAAAGTTGTTACCTTAATCCACGACGCGTTTCGTCCTTCTGGGACTCTTCAGGCGGATGGTGGCCACTAAAAATCAGCTAACTACATGCAACCAAAACTCACAACACATAACCAAACCTGTGGTAGGGCCACGCAAGAAGTAAATTCTGCAAGCATGTTGTCATCATCAGCAAGGTTACTTCACACACCATTCATACTGGGGCACACAGTCAGCACAGACAGTAAGGGGGCTTCCCTCCCAACTCTGGTGCTCGGGAGACAAGAAATCCATGACTTACCCTGGATTTGAACCAGGACCCTTGGCAACAAGAGAAAAGCTGCCCCTCCTGCTGTTGCTGGGCAAGGGTGCCTCTTCATTCATACAAAGAGAAAAGGTTAGAGATAGGAAGGGTGGAAAGTCCCAGAAGGACGAAACGCGTCGTGGATTAAGGTAACAACTTTAAATTAGCTACAGTTGTCATCAGCAGGTGAAAAGTTTTGTCGCCCCCAGCCCTTCAGGCTGGGCTTTATGTTCTCTATGCTTTCCCAACCTGTCAACCCTTCTCCAATCTAAACTAAACTAGCCATTTGGCCTTTTCCAAACTAATTGAACAACCAAGTCATTTGACACCTATCACTTTCCATCTTTCTTCACCTATGGGGTCGAGATGGGCGAGCCTACTCTACACCCTCTGGTGGGTCCGTGTTTCCTTGTTCATAACAAGTGTGACTAGGGTTGCCAACCGTCCGGAATTTCTCCGGACAGTCCTGATTTTGATGCCTTTGTCCGGAAAGAGGAATTGCCTCATTCCGGACGGCACTTTGTCCGGAATTTGTGAAAAAGTCATATTTGTACTACATTTTATTGAATTTTAGAGTATTGCAGTGAATTAGTGTTTTTTTCTCTCTAAAGTTGGTACATCAGTTGGTTTGGTAATTTGGAATAAAAGTTAGTTTCTTTTATGTAGCCGCCTTTTCGTAGTCCTATCCTAGCTAGTCGTGCTCGTGACCTCTATGCTCGTGACTGCCCCTGTCCCACTACCCCTCCCTAACCCTTTGTATTGTATGCGCACTTGGCGAGGCGCAGGCGCTACAACATGAGATTTCAGTTTAGTATTAGTCCGTTTGTTTAGCGACCGTGGCCAGACGTGTCGGCACTGAACGTACAGTGAGCGATTTTCCTGTGCTTTCTGTCGGATTGTTGCACGTGAAATGGAACTGGTAGGCAATTCGCCTCCCAGAAAGAAGAATTAAACTTGATATATCCAAGTCATTGAATCTTTAAATTACGTATCCGGCTGTTTTAAAGGTTAAAAGAGTCCAAAATTTCGCCTCCGGCGGCTGGGGCTTCGCCCCAGAACCCCTTGGTGCCCACTAAAATTCGAGATTGTCCGGAATTCTAGTTGACCCAAGTTGGTAACCCTAAGTGTGACTCCTTGTCCTGCTGGGGGGGCCTAGCAGGTGATGAACCTGTTAGACCCTACTCTTTCTTTTCCTTCAACCTCTTTATCTGCAGCCAAGAGCTAATATAGCACGTGTACCTGTGCTATAGCCAAGAGCTTGCAATTTGTAGTCTTGTTTCCTTTCGTTTTCGAATCGCAGTCACAATTAGTAGGGCAGCCTCTCTCGTTGCCACGGGTCTTGGTTCAAATCCAGGGTAAGACATGGTTCTTTTGTCGCCCAAGCACCAGAGTCTAGGAGGGAAGCCCCTCACTGGTTGTGCTGTGTGTGACTTTCCACCCTTCCTATCTCTAACCTTTTCTTTTTGTAGAATGAAGAGGCACCCTTGCCCAGCAACAGCAGGAGGGGCAGCTTTTCTCTTGTTGCCAAGGGTCCTGGTTCAAATCCAGGGTAAGTCATGGATTTCTTGTCTCCCGAGCACCAGAGTTGGGAGGGAAGCCCCCTTACTGTCTGTGCTGACTGTGTGCCCAGGTGTGAATGGTGTGTGAAGTAACCTTGCTGATGATGACAACATGCTTGCAGATTTACTTCTTGCGTGGCCCTACCACAGGGTTTGGTTATGTGTTGTGAGTTTGGTTGCATGTAGTTAGCTGATTTTTAGTGGCCACCATCCGCCTGAAGAGTCCCAGAAGGACGAAACGCGTCGTGGATTAAGGTAACAACTTTAAATTAGCTACAGTTGTCATCAGCAGGTGAAAAGTTTTGTCGCCCCCAGCCCTTCAGGCTGGGCTTATGTCTCTATGCTTTCCCAAACCTGTCAACCGTTCTCCAATCTAAACTAAACTAGCCATTTGGCCTTTTCCAAACTAATTGAACAACCAAGTCATTTGACACCTATCACTTTCCATCTTTCTTCACCTATTTGGGGTCGAGATGGGCGAGCCTACTCTACACCCTCTGGTGGGTCCGTGTTTCCTTGTTCATAACAATGTGACTCCTGTCCTGCTGGGGGGGCCAGCAGGTGATGAACCTGTTAGACCCTACTCGTCTTTTCCTTCAACTCTTCATCTGCAGCCAAGAGCTAATATAGCAACGTGTACCTGTGCTATAGCCAAGAGCTTGCAATTTGTAGTCTTGTTTCCTTTCGTTTTCGAATCGCAGTCACAATTAGTAGGGCAGCCTCTCTCGTTGCCACGGGTCTTGGTTCAAATCCAGGGTAAGACATGGTTCTTTTGTCGCCCAAGCACCAGAGTCTAGGAGGGAAGCCCCTCACTGGTTGTGCTGTGTTGTGACTTCCACCCTTCCTATCTCTAACCTTTTCTCTTGTATGAATGAAGAGGCACCCTTGCCCAGCAACAGCAGGAGGGGCAGCTTTTCTCTTGTTGCCAAGGGTCCTGGTTCAATCCAGGGTAAGTCATGGATTTCTTGTCTCCCGAGCACCAGAGTTGGGAGGGAAGCCCCCTTACTGTCTGTGCTGACTGTGTGCCCAGTATGAATGGTGTGTGAAGTAACCTTGCTGATGATGACATGTTTGCAGAATTTACTTCTTGCGTGGCCCTACCACAGGTTTGGTTATGTGTTGTGAGTTTTGGTTGCATGTAGTTAGCTGATTTTTAGTGGCCACCATCCGCCTGAAGAGTCCCAGAAGGACGAAACGCGTCGTGGATTAAGGTAACAACTTTAAATTAGCTACAGTTGTCATCAGCAGGTGAAAGTTTTGTCGCCCCCAGCCCTTCAGGCTGGGCTTTATGTTCTCTATGCTTTCCCAACCTGTCAACCCTTCTCCAATCTAAACTATATATTATATATATATACTAGGAAAACGCTCTGTTGGACGCGTTGTTGAGCGAGCACCGGTACGTGCAACATGACCCGAGTACGACATTCCCATAAGGCCCACGCACAACTCTCCAATAATAATTTTATGCATACATATATTTATGTAGGTATTTATATATTTTGTCAAGCTTTCGTGATCCATTGGTATTAATTCTAAAACTATGTATACGGTAATGACTAATGACCATACAACTTTTTGTTCTAAACTTGTACGTTTTGAAAGTCTAGGCCCCTAAAGGGGCTTATATTTTAGTTATATTTACATAAAACATCGGATATAAATTAATTGCGGGGCTCCGAGGCAAGTATGCCTGTGTAACGCGCTAGTGGCATTGCATTTTAGTTTAAGCCCGTGGGCGGACTGCCAAAGGGCCCGGGATGCCGATCGCATCCCGGCATCCCTAGCCAGTCCGCCCCTGACTCTTAACGTTTTAAACTCTACATGCGCTTTTTTAAACGACCCTCCTTACCTATTATCAAGTAAATAAGTTTTCCCTACAATGTATTTTGAACATGGAATCAATAAATACATTACATAACAAATACACAATTCCAAGAAATGAAGGCCACTTTACCTACCTGGGGACTCCAGGGGAAAGGCTTGACAACGATTGCCCAGGCTCACCTCAACAAATCCAAAGTCAACCTGCTTTTGCTTGACCGATGCTACGTGGCCATGTTGATAACCGCAGAGTAGCTTGACTGTGCAAGCAGGGCCAGACCTGTAAGAAGGGGCCACGCATTAAACAAGAAATATTGGTATACAGGGTTGGCTTGGTCGCTTTGGTTCAATGCCCCCCCACTATAAACCAGTTGTGTGACTGAGTAGGTAGATTTTAAAATACATTTTTTAAAAACAATATTATATTATGAGCATGAAGTTATATTTTCTGGTATTCTTGCAGAACTTATTAGGCTTAACCTGGATAAAATAACCTAATTACACACTTTTTAAAACAATACCCAAGGTTATTTTTATTTTAGAATGAGTTTTTGGAATGAGTTCGAGGCTTGGTGGTAAACCAAAGGGCGAGCGGATCGGGAGTGGTATTTCGGCTTGCATGAAGACTAGGTGTCTTCTGCCGATCCGGGGAAACCAACCCAAGCGAATCGATCATCACCAGGACTAGGTGTCCTTACTGAGAAACTTCCCAAGAGAATCGCAAACTGAGGAGACGAACTTAAGAGCCCTCGACACGCACCGACGTCCGCCAACCCCACCGACGCTTACGCCCGCCGACGCTCACCGACGACCACTGACGTCCAGCTACATCCGTCGACGCCCAACCAGGGGGTCCTACGGCCGTAACGACTCCTCCATCCCAGGTACGGGTGAAGGTAAGCTTAGAGCTCACGTTAACTAATAAATCATAGAGAAATGGGGTTGAATCCACGTTCCACGATAGCCGTGCATGCATGAGCTGCAGCAATACAGTGTGTCTCTTTGGTTGAATCAGGTTTTAATTGTGTTTCAAAACCTAACTCTAACCCACATCCTGGAACCACTTATCAGCTATCCTGGTCCCCTAAATGGTGAGTGTAACAATCAACATCAAACTGGCTACGCCCCAGATAAGCCTACCGCTAATTCATCCCCTATTAGCAGTTACATTCTTTTATTTATGACATGGTTGACATTTATGACTCATTCCACTGTTATTCCAGCTAATCTTCAGGTTCTCTTGGTATAAAAAAACATTGTATGTGGGGCCCAGTGGCTATTTGTAGGGCTGGTCAAAATTGATGGGCATTATGTAACAAGGGAAGGGGGATACCTGCCCCCATTCTTGCCATTTACCACTTTGGGTTTTAGCGGGTTTCGTAGATCTAGTAGTAAGTAAGCTGTATGCAAATTTGAGTTCTTGTGTCTATTTCAATTTCATTTATTTTGGACAACAACAAATAACAATAGTTACAGGTTTCAACAGTTTTAAAACCGTGTAGTCCATTTTAGTTGTACACAATTATTAAACTTAATGAAGTTTACACAATAGTATATGTATAAATACTATACATACAGTACATCTACTAATAACAAATACACTACTAATAATACAAAATACCTACACTAACAAATAATCATTTTTCTTACATTGTCTCTCATATTAGGAAATTTTATGGGCTAACTACCAAAAGCCAATGATACAGTGCAAGTTTACAATATTACATTGTTAATTAACTTGGATAAAGAGAAATGAATAAGAACATTAATTTCCAAATTTCAAATATTGTAACATTTAACAACCAACTGATTGAAAAATATTATGGTAGGTCATTTTGATGTGATAAAGTCATTTACACTGTAGAAAGATGGCAGTGCAAGTTCCTATTGCATGCTGTTGGTCACACTTAAGCACCCCTAGTCGTTTGGTTTCCCGCGCCGTAGCTCAAAACTAGAATATTGCAGTTATCCGCTTCTAGCATGATGCCCCTCAATTGCCACACCAAATAGCCTTAAATACCAATTAACTTTTAAAAACAAAGACAAATATTTGATTGAACCAAAATAAAAAATTTTCCTACGACTGCTATGTGGGTTTTTATTCATGATTCGCTTCGTTTCGCTTCGCTTCGCTTCGCTTCGCGACGACGCTTCCGATCTACTACACGACCGACAAGTCAAAGATCAAGTGCCCCCTGGATACGGGACAGAAGCCCGTAACCAAAGTCGCCGCACCACGCCACGCTATCCATCATGGCTCCATCCGATGTTTCACCTAGTGAAAAACGGCCCTTATCAGGACCACAAACCAACTATAATATACTGGAACGCAGGAGGCGTCTCCAAAAAACTGGACGAGATCTACAGCATTATCAAACGAACAAAATGCAGAGGGTATTCTGTATCTCAGAGGCGGGTAAAATGGCAGAGAAAACAGACAAAAATCTAAGTGACCTTAAAACTCCCAACCTACGTCATCCACAATCCTGGAGAAGAAGCAGAACGTCTCTTCAGGCTTGATCTTTGGGAGTGAGGTCAACCCTGATCTCCACCTTCCCCAGTCACACATAAAATGGAGCTTAGTGGCGACAAGATTGAAATCGCTTCCGGGACGTCTGGATGGGACAAATTAAGTATACCATTCATATGCTATACAACCCTCCCCAAAACATACCAGCTGCCCTCGAACCATCAAACGTTTCGAGGAACACAATCATCGTTGGCGATTTCAATGCTCCGCCACAAAGATTGGGACCACGAGCGACCACTCCAGTTGGACAAACTGTAGAAATGGTCTATTCGAACGCACTCTTCCTGCTCGAGGACCCGGACAGGAGAACAGGCCATTTCCTCCCCAAACTCCGGATACACTTCCCGACCAGATCTTGTCATGGCCCATCATCAATTGCGGATGACCTAAACAAGAAAAATCTCGATTGCCCTCAGGGTTGGGTCTAAGGTGATTAAAATCAGCGCATCAAGAGCAGCTTAAAAAATGACAGTATCCCCTACTGAGGTGGAACTTCCGAACGGCAAAATGGAATGACTTCACAAAAACCATGGAAAATCTGGCCTCCACCACCCATCTCTCGGGCAACCCACACGAGATACAAAACTGTTGGGGAGAAAATACTGGAAGCTGCACGCGAACACATTCCCAGAGGCTCCCGAAAAAACTACAACCCTTTTGGAGCAGAAAGCTTGAAAATCTGAGGATAAAGCGTAACAAAGTAGACAAGATGCAGAACAGCAAAAGACCCCAACCCGCAAAGAAAAGCTTCTTGAAGCTCAAAACAACCTCACCAAAGCAATCGACGAGGAAAAAAGCAAAATTTAGAAATTTTCTGTGAATCTGGACTATAGAAAAGACTCCTACAAGGCTCACATCTACACTTCCAACTTTTGTGGGAAAAAAGCAAAGCCAAAAAGAAGAAAATGCTCCTTTTCTCTATAAGGGAAATATGGCAGTGACTAACAAAGAAAAGGCTGTGTCCTGTGAAGACACTTTACCACCATAAGCAGCCCTCTAAGAAGAAGCCCAAAAAAATTTTCCTAAATTTAAGTACAAGCACATGCCAAACAAAGCTTACAATCGGCCTTTTCACCTCCAGGAGCTGGATTATGCAATCATCAAACTAGACAACAAAAAAGCGCCTGGCCCTGACAAGATTCATGTTTAATTTCCCTTTAAAAACCTGGGACCTAAGGCACGGAACTTGTCCTCGACCTCATAAACAGTTCCCCGGACCAGTGAAGTCCCATCAAACTGGAAAATTGCCTTCATCACGCCAATTCTGAAGCCTGAAAAGACGCCTCTGACCCTGCCAGCTATCGTCCAATTGCCCTCACAAGCGCCCTTGCAAAAAAGGCTGAGAAAAAATCAATGCACGCTTGGATAATTACCTCAAAGCAACTACATCATCGCCGAAGACCAGGCAGGTTTTTGACAACAACCGGAGGCACCACAGACCAAATCGCCTTACTTTGCGCGACAGTCAAAGAGGGTTTCAGCAAAGGTAAAGCCCCTGGCTGTCTCCATCACCTTTCTGGGAGCTTTCGACTCCACCGACCGGTCATGGCAGTCAAGCAGATGATCAAAGATGAAGTACCAAAAAACATTGTCAGATGGCTCCACGACTTCATTAACAAGAGGCGTATCAAGGGGGTCCACAAAGGTGCCCATAGCAAAACACGTAAGACACGAGCCGGAGTTGCTCAAGGACAATCACAGCGCCGACCGTCCCTTTAAAATTGCAATCAAGGGGTTCATCAAACTATTGAATCGAATACCTGGCCTTTTCGTCAAAGTTTTTGCAGACGACTTGTCATCTTCTTCACAGGAAAATGTCCGGTTGGACTGGAGCAAAAAATGGGCCTCGCCATGACGATAGCTGCAGGCTGGATCAAAGTGGCACGGCTTTAAGATAAACTGCAAACAAACCATTCTGCCCCCTACTTCACGATGAGTCACAATCCCTTCAAGTTTTAACATCAAATCTTGATGGCGAACAGATTAAACAGACAGATGAGATGAAGTACCTTGGCGTGACTCTCGACAAAAAAATGACCGGCAAGATCCACTTTGAAAAGGCTGCCCGAGAAGGGCCAAAAACGACTACGACTCCTTCAAAGGGTAGCCGGTGTGTCCTGGGGCGCAAAAATAGACACTCTGGCGCTGACCTACAAAACGTACATCAGACCAGCCATTTAGTACGGCACCGAAGTCTTTCCTTTGCCGCCGCCGCAATGCAACGCCAGCCATGCGACAGAGTCCAAATCGAGCCCTTCGCCTCATAACGGGGGCAGTGAAAACAACCCCAATTATCGCTATGGAGTGGGTTTAGCCAAATTGAGCCTCTACAGCTAAGAAGAGAGCAGCGCGCTGTCCAACTGCACGAAAAACTGGCGCGCCTAAACCCCCACAAATGGCTCAACTCCCAACCTCAAAAGTCAAGGCGCACACTAACTTTGCTGAAACAGTCCACCAACTGAAGAGTAAAAAACTGTCCTATCCTCCTAGAAGCACCACGTGCACCACTTGACGTACCATCCCAGAGCTTCTGCCGGGACAAGTCCAATCAGCTTGCCCCGGGGACCAAAATTGACGGCACGAGAAAAAAAGATGACCATGACCATAAAGAACTGAAAGGCTTGCCGAGAAGCACCTGAAGAAGCACTTTCCTCTTTTAAGAGTGGGTGCAAAATCTTCACAGACGGCTCCTATGACTCGGCTACAAACAGAGCAGGTTACGGCATCCACTGCATCTTCTTTGAAGAAGCCACTCCAAAGGGAGCTGGCGAAACATACTTTCGACGCTGAGGTCCGCAGCCATTGGGCCCGGGCGGCCGGGAAAAAAACGCCCAGACCCCCGCCTTCCCCCTCAACAAGACAAATTTGTGATCCTAAGCGACAGCGTCTCAGCCATCCAATTTTTCTCTCAAGCAGCGAACCTCCATCCTAAATCGCTGCTTTTCAAAAAATCCTTGTCGGCATCCGACAGCAAAACAAAATTTTTAAGACTCAATGGATCCCCAGCCACTGCAAGATCATGGGGAATGAAAAGGCAGACTTCTTGGCCAAAAATGCCACAAAAGCACCGCAACACCCGCAGCGCCTCTCTCTACCAAAATGTCAAACTAAGATCAAGTCAACCACAAAAAGGATCTTCAGAAACACCACAGAAGACTTCACGACTAAAGAACTGGTGGACCGAGATAAAAAAAGGGGCCCGACAAAGACTGGTCGAGGAAGACGGCCCCGCCCATTTCCGGCTTGTAACCCGGGCACGACATCTTGCAGCACCACTGCACCGCTTCAACATTACCAACGAACCGGGCCCCCTGCAAAACTTTGTAATTTAGAAGATCAAGACAGAGCGCATCTCTTCAGATGCGCCGCCCTCAAGAATGACTTGACTCCCTGCCGATGACCTGAGCAGGATAGAAAAGGGGGCAGTCTTATATTGGATAGCAAGACAGAAGAATGGCTGAAGAAGCCAACTTGCACAAGAAAAAAAAAAAAAGAAAATTAAATGTAGGCCTATTTATTTTAGTAACTAGGAAACACTCGTGACGCGTTATAAGCGAGCACGTGTTATAGCTATACCCACATAGCACATTTTTTTAAATTTTAAATTTGCGACGTTCGCTGTCTACGGCGCCATGTTTCCAATATTATTTATTATTGTCAAAGTATTTGGGTAAATTTTCTTTGTGGATAAAATCCACCGCCATCTAGAGGTCCTTGACATCATTTGCTTGGTAAAACTATTTAAACTCTTTGGTAACAAATAATACACTGCTTCCTCGATAGTATTTTGAAATTTCTTCTAGGGGGCAGTGCTTAGTGGACAAAAATTCTGTGCGACTTTTCGTTGCCATGGCAACGTTACTTTTGTTATAATGTAATTTCCATCTACACTACTAATCGGATCAAAATAAAATTAACAAAATTCCCTGACCGGACGGACATTCTAAATGATTTGGCCATCTCAGATTTCGTGGCCGTTAGTTTGAAAAAAAACCTTTCGATTAACTTTAATGTAGCTTTGTAACTATTTGAACGATTTTGTCACAATACTAATGGCATTCAATCGAGAAACGAAGCTTGCGGATGGTCAAAATTTTAACTCGATCCGAGCCTCCGTTCAAACGTTATGGCGAGACATAAAAAAAAAAACAAAACCAGTGACTTTTTTTTCCGGCAGAGTCAAATGGAAACGCTCGCTTAATTATTTTTGGACTTAAAACTACAACTTTATCAGGTAGTAGTAAAGTAAGGAAACTTTATAATTTTGGTGTGCCTCTAGCTTAGTGTTGGAAAATTTCATAAAATTTAAGATTTTGAAACTTTCATTGAAAGTTTTGTGAAAGTTTCAAATTTCGTGAAACTTTGATTTTGCATAATAATTTTAAACGAACGGACAGTGTAGGTGTAGGCCTAGCTTTAACCTGTTTTGAAAACTTAACACACTTAACTATGTGATTTATCATTCTTGTAGCATTGTTGACTGTAGGCCAATTGCAATAGTACTACTTGCAAACTTTTTTGTCTTTGTTTGGTCCCATTTCCATTTAATGTTGAAACATTTAAGCACTGCATTTAATTTCTTAACCCTGTTGGTTTAGTGGATAGTACTAAACTGGTACGAACCTTCTTCTTATTCTTCATCAAGACTATGCGTGTACTAGTTGAGCTTACCAACCACAACAAAACAACTATACGGAGTAAAATAATGTATAAATATTCCTCAAATGACCTTAAAAGTTATAAGTAATAAAATAATAGTATCTACTAGCATGGGAGTTACAAAATATCAATCTTTCAAGTTTTTTTTAAAGTTTCAAGTGATGCCTTGAAAGTTTCAACCTTTCCAAACTACTCTAGCTACACTGGAAAATAGCAGTGTTTTACCTTGATGGCCGAGGCGGAGGGGGGTCTTCCGGTGAACTGTCTCCTGTCTCTATTGGTTCTTGCTTCACGTCAACGAACAGCACCTCCTGTTTGGGGACGGAGAGCTCACTCACAGCGACTGGGAAAGTAGGACCTTCTAGGGGGTCCTTGCCTAGAAAACATTGCAATACTTATTGAAGGGGACTAGGCCTATTTAGTATTTAGTGATGGGAATTTTCATGAAAGAAAAATTCATGAGCATTTCATAAAAATTTTCAAGGTTTGTTAATCTGTTCTTTGAAATGTACTAAAATTAGGGCTGAGATTAACCATCCTAAATGGTTAATCGAGGAATATGCTAGAATTTTTCGTACATTTAAAGATGAGATTCAATTGGTGTAAGGTTAAGGGAATCTTATTTCAAATTAAATTATATCGAGAAGGTATAAATAAATAAAGTGTATATACTTCATATTATAAATATGAATAATTTATTTCTATCAAGGATGTACAGAAGTTCTGGCTCAGGCAAAATAAGTGATACTTATACAATATAATATACAATATCTTGTTGATTGTGTTATTCTTTTTGAGTTTTGAATGAATTTGATTGAATTTTTAATCATTTTAATTGAAATCTAAAATTTTGTAAATTTTTAATGGACCATGATGACGTGAAAACTTCCAAGTCCCAACACTACAAATATGCATACCTAATATCATTTATATATTGTAAGAAAACTTAACTTAACTTTCATTAAACTTATAACATTTTGAGGTGAATATGAAGCAACTTAAAGGGATATCGAACAATTAAATTGGTAAAATAGTGACAAGTCGGGACCGGCACCTCCACCAAGGAGTAACTTAGGCCTATGTAATTTCTGGACTACCATCTAAAGATTACATTTATTTTTGTTGTACCTAAAAAGTAAAAATCAAGAACCCATTTTTGACTTTGTTAAATTACTGTATTGGTATCCACCCACACACTACTATATGGTCAAGTGTGGTAAAAATGAATCTTTCGTAATGTACAACAGTACAAGCTACATTTTACATCTAGTTCAATGAAAGTTGATGTCACAATCTTCAGCTCCCCTATCTGAATGAAATGGTGACATTTAATTTTAATTAATATTAATTTAACTATTAAATAACAATTAAAGAACAGTGTCGTTTTTGTCTGACGTTTTGGAAAAAATGAGACGGTTGTACTTTTAAATATGAGACAATCTATTTTCTAGGCTAACATAGCAGTTCTAGAGCGATGAGACAGACAAGGAAAAAATGATAAGAAATAATTTTAAAATTGGTAATTGACCGTTTTATTGACAATTCAGTACGTATCATGATTGCAGTGTAAAATGCAATTTGGTACTTTATGGCTGAAATCTTAGCAAAACGGAATTAAAATACTACAATTATTATCAAACTTCATGTCATGATGACCAGATGCGTCTGGGTTAAAGCGGGGAAATGGAATTATCATTGAATATGAGTGTCTCATATTTCATACCCAACTTTGTTGTTAGAGTTTTCTATTTAATAATCATTTCATTTCATTTTTATTTTCGTAATGTTGACCCGTTACAACATCACTGGTCTGGGTATATTACATGTCATTGCCTATCCAGGCATGTCTAAAACCAAAAAAAAGAAAATTTACCTACAACCAGTTTCTGTACAACAATAATAAATACATAAAATGCAACAACACTGCAGACCCTTATGTAAAAACAATTCAACCATGGATCACAATTCTTGGTTAAAATTAGTTCAAAGTTAGGTAATTAAAATTGTAACATTTAACAAGTTGTAGCATTAAGCATATACAAACACCACCTTTGTTTGCTTTGGTCACACTGTAAAATATGCCTCTACAGAATAAAATGCATTTTGACTAGGTACTTGTGTATTTTCTCTATCTGCTTATCTTATTTCCTATTTCTCTAATACCCTTTGGGAGCTTATTGAATATTGTTTGGCCTGTAATACAAAACCCTTTTGGTACCTAGTTGTTCTACTGCGTGGTATGTTAAAATCCCCCCTATGTCTTGTGTTTATACTGGTGAATGTCTTTATTTAACGTTTGGTCTGTCTGCTGTTTAATAATTAGTTTCAACAATTCATATATATAGATACATGGTACCGTAAGAATCTCTAATTCAATGAATGTTGCCACACAGGACTCTCTGAAGGCTAGTCCTCCTATTATCCTTATCGCTTTTTTTTGTAGTATGAAAATGTCCCCTAGGTGAGTGGTGCTTCCCCATATTTGTATTCCATATCTGAGTAGTGACTCGAAATATGCGTGATATGCAATCTTAGCTGTTTGCTTGCCTGTGGATGCCTAATCACCCTCAATGCAAAAGATGCCGAACTTAATTTAGAACTTAGTTTGGTTATATGGCTTTCCCAGTTTAGGTTTTCATCTGTGATCACCCCAGGAATCCTGTATTCGTTACTCGCTCAATTTTTTTATCATTAAGTTGTAATTTTGGAAAATGTTCTATATGCTTCTGCCAAAATGGAACTGAATAAAGCATGTTTTAGTCTCATTTAGTGCTAACTTGTTTGCTACCAGCCATTGGTAAATTAGTTTAATAATAATTACTGCTTCCCTCTCGAGGCTTTCCAGACATTTATTAAATAGCAGCGCTGTTATGTCGTCTGCAAAAGCATTAACGTTATTTGTTTAATATATTTTTGTAGATCATTTCTATAAACAAGGAAGAGGGTAGGACTAAGGACCGAACCTTGTGGTACTCCGGCCACCATCTCTAACCAGTTTGAAGAGAATTCTGTACAAAGCCCTCTCTTATTATATCTTATTTTTACTTTTTGTTTTCTCCCCAAGATACGATTTAAACCACTTCCATGCCACCCCTCTTATACCATAGAAATCTAGCTTGCTAAGAAGTACATTATGGTCAACACAGTCGAACGCTTGGTCAGATCGCAAAAAATGCCCAAAGCATATTCTCCCTTATCCATTGCTTTCAGAGTAAGATTTCAATTCTGCTAGAGCTGTTATAGTCGACTTGTTTCTTTGATAACCATGTTGTGATTTTGATATTACATATTACTTTCCAGGAACTGGACGACTCGAAATTGTACTAATGATTCCAGTACCTTTGCAAATATTGGCAACATTGAGATTGGCCTATAGTTGTTAATATTAGCTGGGTCCTCTTTTTTATAAAGAGGAGAGACCACGGATAGCCTTAGATTATTTGGAAATATACCGGTCTCTAGCGAGTTATTAAATATATGGGTTAATGGCCCTTTTATTAAGTGAACGCTTTTTTTTATTATTAGCGTTTGAGATGTCATCCCACCCGCACGCTGTTGTGTTTTTTAGTTTTAGGACAGTTTCCACCAACTCCTTTTCCGTGACCGGTGTCAAAGTCAACGAGTTCCCTAACGGTTCACTATGTTTTTTATCATCTCCATTGGGTCTTCGTCCTCCCCGTTATTGGTTATTCTCTTGCTTTGTGGCTGGTCGTCTGGACTCACCGATTTGAAAGCATTTGCAAAAAACGTATTAAATTCTGAGGCAACCTCTAGTGGGTTTTCAACATACCGGTCCGTTCTATTTGTTCCCCTAATATGCAGTTTAATGTTTTTCAATTGTTTTGTATTCGTTGAGAACGTTTCTTTGCGTACTATTTGCCAAATGGCTCTACTTTTATTTTTAGCTTTTGTAATAAAATTGTTATTATTTACGCGTTTTGCCTTCTTCAAGTCTTTTTTATATTTTGATTTAAGGGCCTGATACTTAAGCTTTGTTTCCATATCATTATGGTATTTCATTTGATGATGGAGGTGTTTAAGTTGTTTACCAGTGTGTTTGAGCTGCGGAGTAATCCAACTTTTCGTTTTAGTAGTCTGTTTTTGCCGTTTTGGAAAACACGCTTCGTAGTGACTTTTAAAGATGCTAAGAAAAGTATTGTATTTTTCATTTGTATCTACTGCATGTAGCACCCCACCCAAGTTTCATTTGCAAGGTTATCCAGAAACATTTTATAATTTTCATCATTAAATGACCTCCCCTGAAATTTCCATAGTGTCATTTAGAGGTTTAGGCAATGTTTCTTTTTAAATGTAATCACTTGTGCATTATGATCCGAAAGTGTGGTTGGAAAATTTTGTATCATGAAAGTCTTATCATTTACATTGGTTACTATGTTGTCAATAAGCGTTTGTGACGTGTCTGTGCAACGTGTTTGCTGTTTTGATTACCGCTTTAAAGTTGTATGATTTTAGTATTAGTTCAAAATTACATTTTTCTTGGAGTTTTTTAGCAAGTCGATGTTAACATCTCCACATATGATACTTCTATTTTTCCCCTTGTGCAGTTTATCTAAAAGTTGATTAGTTTATCAAAGAATATCTCAACCTCCCCGTTAGGTGGTCTGTATATACAAGTTATTATCCCCTTTACTTTTGATTTCCCTTCCATCTCCAATTCAATACTAGAGCATTCAAACTGTTTTTCCATGTTAAGTTGTTTAAGTCATGCCGTATGGATACCTTTTCTAACGAGTTTCTACAAAATATACAGGTGCCACCATAATTTTCCTTAAGTCTAGTCGAGTACGTTGCCAGTTCAAAGTCAGGTAATCTTACATGTCGAAGTTCATTTTCTTGTCTCCAGTGCTCTGTCAAACAAATTACGTCCTATAAGGGGGAAATCGTCCAGTAAGGCACTGATTTCATTAATTTTATCTGGGTTCCCAATACTCCTAATATTCTGATGCATGATTGATAACCCAGAAATGTCGTCTGTAGGCCTGGTGATCTCCTTTGTGTTGATGTCTAACTTACTCCTATTTTTGCTACTGTGTTAAGTATTTTGCATGGGTCTCTGTTTTCCCTCATTACTGTTTTTGATCTGCTATTGATTTTAAAACTAGTTTTACATTCTTTATTTCTTTATTTTCTCAATAAATTGGCAGAAATCACCTCTGTTGTCCTTTTTAGTTTTCCGTAGGCCTAGTATGTTTTAGGGCATATGCCACATCCCTATACAGTGTTCCTAGTTTTATTGCCCTCTGGTGTTAGGGTGAAGCCCATCTTTGCTGATGTCTTTAGGATGAATATTTTTATTTGGGTTAATAAAGATACCATTAAAACTTTCTCCTACCCATTTTAAGCCTGCATTTACCTTGTTGATAAAACTTGTGTCAATGTCTTTCCTATATAAAATGCCACTCACCACTATTTTGGCATCTTTGTGCCTTTGTTTTAAGGCATACACTGCACCATATATATCCCCCATTAAGTGGTCTGTGCACCATATATATCCCCCATTAAGTGGTCTGCACTTTGTTGTTGATTTTAGTCATTTTGTACCTACTTGGAGCACTATTACTTCTGGATTTAGACCATTTGTGTCTCCTTGTTTTATTCTGTTTTCCAATTGTTCAGTTCTTATTCCTGGGTACACTAACACCTCACTGCCTTCCGTCTTGCATACCTCTCCTGCCCATCTCACCATGGAGTCCCCAATTATCAGGACATTGCTGAGTTTCTTGGCTGTTGATTCTGGGTTCTGCTTTTCTACCTCCGTGTAGTCTCGACTGGCATGTGTTTTGTTGTTGATTCCATGTCCGCCTGTTTCCATCTTGGGACCCGACTGTAGGTGTCGGTGCCTGGCGTTTCTACTAGGCCTAGTGCTGTTTTTTCCTGACGGTTGTTTGTCAAAGTTGCCGCGACCCTAACCTCACTTTTTAAAATTCGATTATTTTGTTCTTTTATTATTTCTTCTTGTATGGTTATTTATTTTTCCCAGTTCGCTGATTCTGTGCTGTTTTTCGTTTATGACTTGCTCTTTACCTGTAAGCAGGGCTTTCCATAGGACCTCGTTCTCTTCCGAAACCCTTTGAATGTGGTCTAGGACACAGCTGCTCATAACAGGCGGATCCTGCCTATCTTGCGAGCCTATACCTAGGCCTTGGCTATTTCGGACAGTGTTTCGAATTCCTTTAGGACTGGGTCCGGACAAACTTGTAGGCCTACCTGCACCCTTAGTGTTGCTCATTTCTTGTGGGCTTAGACCTAGCTCCGGCAACCCTCCTTGGCTTCTCTTTGGGTCACTTGGCTACATGGTTTTCTTTCTGATTCTGATATAGGCCTAGGCCTAGGCTCGGCCAATGTTCATACTAGTTGGCTCAGCTATCCTTTCCTGCAATACCTACTCTAGCCGTCTCTGTAGAATTTCTACCTTCATTATTGCTTCTTTCCGATCTTGATCCAGCTTAGCTATCTCTTCTCGTCATTTGATGTATTGTGTCTGCATTGTTGTCAACGTTCTGTCACGAGTTATTTGATATTTTCTGATTTCTCAAATTTTTCTTTCCACACTTGCACTGTCGACAGCTCTCACCATTTGCATTTGCAACCCTGCAACCACCTGAGGCCTATTCGAATCCTTTCCATCCGATTTCGTGTCGATTACGTCACACTTACCCTCACTTCTGCAACGGTCGCAAACAAGGTCGCTTACTTTCTTCTTATTGAATTCTTCATCTTTAATGCCAGCACAGTAATTATGGGCCCATCTTAAACACTTGACACATCTCAGCCCTTCCTAACGCCTTTATTGCAATTTAAGCACTTATTTGACGCTAAAACTATATCTTTAGCTCCCTTCTTAACCACCACCTCAATGTCGGCCGCCATGTTTTACGTCTCTAGAGGCCATTAAACCATCAAGCATGTTTGTAAAAAATATTTCAGTCAATGACTTTTAACCTAACAGCTGTATCAAAGTTTAAGTCAAGTTGTCAAAAGATTTTAGCTGATTTTGCAGTGTTGTTTTAAATCTAGCCTAATTATATAAAATACAAAAAATGAAATCCTAAAGTGGATTGCTTATTTCATATTTTGCAAAAATGTATTGGTTGCCAGAATCAGTCAATTAGGCTTTTATAAATTTAAACTGCCACTAGGTTTGTTCGTTCGCGGACCTAGTGTTAACACTCAAAAAGTCAGTGTCTACACTTTACACTGGCTTCTAGGCTAGTGTTATGAGTGCCAGTTTAAACACTGAAGCGAACGAACGGACCAAAATGGCTCTTTTCACAAAAGTGTGTGCGAACGAACAAACCTAATGTCTCATTTTCACCCACTTTTTGGTGTGTCTCATATTTACCACACTAGGCCCTAACTTAGTAAACAAACCAAAATTTAAAAAATAAACCATATTTTTCTTCAAACGTCAAACTTTTTGTTTGAGTTCACGTATTGACGTTTGCACATTCCTAAAATAGGCTATATCAATACAATAGGCATCATGCGTATGATTTTTTTTGTGTGGAATAAGCACTTTTAAAATTACCTATATACCAGTATATATTCATGTAAGACATTCATGTAAGACACATTTCACTAATCTTCATATATTGACTCTTACTTCCGAATTAATTTTGTCAGCTTCCACATTTGCACACTCTCATCCTGAACTGTTTTTAACAAATGCAATAAACCACTCTCATAAAACGCGTACTAACTCTAACATATTCATTCCTACTTTCAACCATTCACTATTTAAAAACAGTCCAAGCTACCTCTGTAGTAAAATTTACAATAAATTTCCACAATCCATCAAAAACGATACTCCAACATCATTTAGAATTAAAATTAAATCTTTTCTCATTCATAACCCTTTTTATTCCTTAGAGGAATTCCTTATTGCGAAAATTGAATTTAACTAACACATTTTGTGTCCCATCTTCCTTCTTGTCCATCACATAACGTATGTATGTTTATCTTATCTATTCTTATTAATTGTTCTCTTAAATATTTTATTGTATTACTATTTATATTCTAATTCTAATTACTATGCTAGTTATTCACTCCCTCTCTCTCAAGAGAGGGTATATTTTTACTATGTAAGAATCTGTGAATAAAGAATGAAATGAAATCACATTTATTTGAATTTTGATTGGCCGGTGGCTGCTGTGACGCAATCTGATATTAGAAGTAGACAGGTTTAAGTGGGTTTCAGTGCACCAAGTATGGGTAGGTACACTGTACACACGTCTTACGCCGCATATTATTAGCTAGTAACCCTAATAAAATGACTGAAGAGGCTTTAGTTTCCTAAAAAGGGGATTTATAAGGTAAGTGGGGATCATGACTGGAAATTTAAAACAGAAATTATTAAGACAGACAAGAAAAATTTCATGTTTAGGTCTAGATAGAACAATATCTGAATGGAATGCATTTCCTGAGAGCATTGTGGAAAAATATGAGCTTACATTTTAAAAGTTCTTTGGAAAAATGGTAAAATTATAATATGAAACTGTACCCATAAGTATTTTTAAATGTTAATACTATTGAACTAGGGCCTACATCGAATAATAGGAAACCGATTTTCACTTTTTAAACCGGTTTTTCAAAAATCCAAAATCATGTTTTTTTAAAATTCGCCGCACTTTCCCGTGCAACATAGGTGTCACATTGTAGGCTGAAGGTTAATAGCTTTGTTTGTTTGTCCTGTACCAGGTTCACATATTTACTCCTGGAATCGTCCGGATGTACGTCATAAAACCGGAAATAGGAGTAATAAGTACACGTTACGCCCACTAGGACAAACAAACATATTTGCACCCAGTTTTGACATTTGACAAGGCAACGAAGGCCTAGAGCCTATATACCACACGATGATAGGCTAATAGGCTTTGGGCCTAACTATATTTTTTAATATTTTGGCCTAGATAATAGGTTTCTAGTACATTGTTGTGCATAATATTGCTAAACGTCTTTTGAGCAGACCTTTCCTAGTTTTAGGTTATGTCGGCCCCGGGCTAAGGTTTTTGCTTAACGGTTGATTAATTGGCATTGTCCCTTTTAAGAAAGGCCTAAAGATTCATATAATCATTGGGAAAGATATTGCTCGGCCCGGCTTTTTCCATTTTAACTTCTAGCTTCTTTTTTAGCTTCTCACTTCACCAACCAAGCCACTACAAACTTTAAAAATGGCGCAATATTTTGTCGCTTTACACCCACTCCTGCTAAAATAGCAGGTGTAAAATTCTTACTCCAGTCGCAGTAGTGGTAACTTACAACAGGACAAAAAAACGTTTCTGGGTTGTGACAGGTACATTTACACCAGGACAGAAAAACGGGTTTTCGTGACAAACTTGTACCTGGTGTAATTGAAACGGGGTTTTCGTGACAAACAAAGATAATGTAAGCATGCGCTTTCTCATATCTTTTGTGCTTGGCGGCGTTTTTCTTTCGAATTATAATGCCCTTTGTTCATGCCGCCGACTTGTGGCATTGTGTTGAGTATGCCCCCTCCCCCCCCTCTCCTGCCTTACCACTCGTGCGATCTTCCAGAGATTATACTGCGTAAATAATTACCATAACAATTCTAATGTTTTCAATCTGCTAGAAGTCAAAAACTATCACCAGCGGTGATAACTGAAATTAAGCACATGGGCTACTGCAGAGGCTGGCCTTTCTGTACCTTGTTTACTTGCCAGCATTCAGGCTCCAGCCCTTCCCCCCCCCCTACCCTGCCCACGCCAATGCATCATGACCTTGACTAGACTGTGACAAGATACTAGGAAACGCTCAGTTGGACGCGTTGATAAGCTAGCACGTGCTATAGCTTTGCACCCACATTGCACATTTTTTAAATTTTAAATTTTGCGACGTTCGCTGTCCACAGGGCCATGTTTCCAATATTATTTATTATTGCCAAGGTATTTGGGTAAACCCGTGTGTAACCCTTTACTTTGTGGATAAAATCTACCGCCATCTAGAGGACCTTGACTCCTTGGGAAAACTATTCAAACTCTTTGTTGACAATAATAGACTGCTTCCTCGAAAGTATTTTGATTACTTCTAGGTGGCAGTGCATTAGAAACTTCGCCCGTCTTTTTGTTGCCATGGCAATGTTATTTTTGTTATAATGTAATTTCCAGCTACACTACTTATTGGATCAAAATAAAATTAACATATTCGTGACCGGACGAACATTCTAAATGATTTGGCCATCTCAGATTTTGTCGCCGGTTAGTTTGAAAAAAAACCTTTCGATTAACTTTAATGTAACTTTTTAACTTTTTGAACGATTTTGCCACAAAACTAATGGCATTCAATCGAGAACGAAGCTTGCGGATGGTCAAAATTTCAACTCGATCCGAGCCTCCGTTCGAACGTTATGAGCGAGACATAAAAAAAAAAAAAACAAAAAAAAACAAAAACAGTGACTAATTTTTCCGGCAGAGTCAAATGGAAACGCTCGCTTCGCTCGCTTAATAAAGCAGATAGGAACAGTGAGTGTTATCTTAATAGCCTGCCGCTGTTCCTCTTTGTGATTATGAAATACTACTTCATCAGCACGTTCCATTGTTTATAGAACAGCATTACGTCTGGGATATTACGATAATAGGGAACTAGCCTTGGTCTCAAATTCACGTTTTTCATTTTTTATTATTTAAAGAACACAGTTAAATAAACTTCACAAATGAAAGATTTTTTTAAAAAAATCATCCGTGGTAACTACGGGGGTACAAAGTTATAGGGTTTTGCACCCCTGCGCAAACGCTCGTTCTTGGTTCAACTGCGTTACGTAGCTTGCAGCATGCTCATCGTTGTAGTTTGTATAAATACTACAACAACAACAACAAAAGCTCGACGAGCGGCCGTGCGCGGCAGCGAAGCCTAGAGGCAATCCAGTGGACCGTGCTCATCAATAATCGGACTATTTTGACAACAACACGAACGATGACAAAGATGACGACCATGTGATTTTGACAGTGCGTCTACCCGACCTTGACTAGAAAGCGATTTATTTCTCATTGGTGGGAAAGAGCCACTGGTTATTTCTCTATGGTACAGTCATTCAAGGCTGCGCTAGGCTAGGCCCTACGCCCTAGGCTGTGTCTTTGCCCTAGGTTAGGTAAACCAATTCTATAAAATGTCCATTTGGACGCCCTAGACACAGCCTAGCCTAGGTAGGGCTAGGCCGAGGCATTTCCTGTATCCTTAGCCAAGTTTTTTTAGGTTGATGATGATGATATCATTTATATCATTGATGTTTGGTAGGGCTTTAGATTTTATATTTAAATATGCGCCTAGACCTGGGCGTAGTGATAGGCCTACCTCGGCCCTAGGTCCTAAGGGCCTAGGTCTACCAAGTGGGCAAAGGCTACCACTGTAGAAACACCGGAGAAGATCATTTTATACACGTGCCAAAAGAACCAAACGACAAACAAGGCAAAAAGAATTGTTCAAAGCTGCAGCACGAGAATGTTTTGAGGAGGACGCCCCCTCTACAAATTCACTCTACTGTTGTGAAGACCACTTTGATGCAAGTAAATATTATTGGTCTACTAGCTTTTTAATTCACAAGTGAATTTCCTATAAGCTTCTGTTAGGCTCCGGCCAAATATTCTCGCAGCAAAATTTGCCTTGGGATTATAAGTCTAGGGCCTAAACGTAAGAGGCGTTTTCTCGCATGGGAGAATGTCACAAATTCAAAAATTTTTGGAATATTTCCCCGCGAGAAAATGAGTTACGTATAGGTCCTAGGCTTATAATAATCCCGAGGTAAATTAGAAGCTCATAGGAAAAACCTGCGAAATAAAAAAGTACTAGATAGACCAATTAATATAATTTACTTACATGAAAGTGGTAGCCCTATTCACAACGGTAAAGTGAATTTGCAGCGGTAGGCTAGAGGCCCTACGACTCCTTGACATATTCTCGTCTTGTTGCGTTTAACCATTATTTTCACCTGTTTAGTTTTTTTTGGCACATATATAAATACTTTTTCCGGTGTTTCTAGAGTGGTGTTTAAACACATCGGTACCTTACACCTTTTATAAAGCGCCATTTCTTTTAAATTCAATCAAAAGGATCATTGAGAAATGACAGCGGGCGCAGTGACGGCAACTGTCTGCTAGGATGTGTTTGACCCACCGCCGACTGGATGGTAGAATATCTACCATTTATATCTAGATAGCGGTGCGCCTTTGGGTCTGCGCTAGGCTGCGGTCAGCAGTCTGACGTCACACTACTTTTCGTGTTGTCTTTTGGCGGGAAGCCAGATTCAAATTTCAGCGTTAAATATTGAGAAAAGTATTAACCTTAGACAAAAAAAAACTTTTATGTTATTTTTTTTTAGATTTTATCTTTAACATATTCGATTTCTGGAATGAAGGCTAGTTCCCTATTGATGAGAGCGCTTGTCTTGAGAGCTGTTTAGTGGAGCGGTGGGTGGGGGAGGGGGGGGGGGGAGGCGGGGGGAAATATACACACAAAATCTTGAGGAACAATACCCTTTTTAACTGGTTTCTTAAACGATTAGCCTATCCGGTCCGGTTCGTTAAAATACTATTCGGTGTAAGCCCTATATTGAATCTTCCCACCATATAGTGTGATTCAGATAAGGTGGCGGCCGTCAAGGTCAAGCGAGAGCACGGACGCCAACGTTGACAATTTACATACAACTGGCATTAGGTAGGGCCTACCGTATTTGGTCATGTTATCGTGATATTTTATCACATAAATCAACATTTTATAAGCTGTGAATAAAGTAGGCCTAGTTCGTCCCACAGAGTCAGTATTTTAGCGATTATTATATAATCACGATTACGAAAGTGTTTTTTGCCTTGTTGGTTATGCTGTGTCCAAAGTTCCAGCTGTTTATAATGCCAACCTCGCCAGATGTGATGTCAATAGGAGCATCAAAATGTCTTGATTTTATTCGTACACTTCATAAATACTTTATTTTTAGGATATATTGGGCAGGGCTTGGCTTTAAAATAGTCGTGTTTTTCTCCGAAAGCAGTTTTAGAGACCGTTATTTTATTTACTTTTTGCCGATCCTGTGGCCATAGTGCGTGGACGACAGTGCTGCGATCCCTCGGCGACCGCCACCTTATCTGAATCACATTCTACAAAACTTTGAATACTTGTGTACAGATGTACAAAGGGCAACATCATAAATTTACCGCAGCTACATATATGGTTTTATGTGACCAATTATTTCTTTGCGGGGAATGATCAATTCACTGGAGCGGAGTTACGTGATTAGGTAACATATTTGATTTGATATTACCTTGGCTGATGGCTGTATGTACGTTCATAGCCTCTTCAACAGTGCTGGCAATCTTTCTTTTCTTGGCTGCAGTCCTTTCATTTGGTGTTGAAGCAAATCTGCGCCCTTGACAATCGAATATGTGGGGAACTACGTCTCTTTTGGATTTAAGTAGGCCTCCCATTAAATTGACTCTAGTCCAGTTCTCCATATCCTCTTCAAGCTGAATGGACAAAAATAATTTATATTGATATATTATATACCCCTAATGAATGCAAGGTGTTATTGTACAAGGTATACTATCTACCCATCCTTACATATGTATGCTTCAGTGACCTGGACACTAGGAGCCGTAGATGCAAGTAGGATTCAAGCAGCTGAAATGAAGTTCGTAAGAAGCATAGCCGGAATATCGAAGTTAGACAAAATTAGAAGCCAAGAAATCAGGACAAAAGTTGGAGTTGAGAAGCTATTATTTAAAATTGGACGAGAAAGGTTGAGATGGTATGGACAAGTCAGAAGAATGGGAGAAAAAAGAATTCCAAGGACAGAATTTGAAAGTGGGGACAAAGTTAAAAGACGAGTCAGTAGACCAAGAGAGAAGTGGAAAGATCAGATAAGAAATTATATACAGGAAAGAGGTGAGAAGTGGGAAGTCGTCGAAGCAAGGAAACTGTGGGAAGACAGAAGTGGATGGCGTGAGCTGGTGGGAAGAAGTGCGAGTGAACCTGAAGAGGACATGACAGGCCTGGAAAGCCGGTGTTAACAACTCATAAAAGGCCCTAGAAAATTGGTGGCTATAGCCACCCCCTGACCTAACTCAAGTTGGAAACAGGAGTCAGATATATATATATATATATATTCCTACAGACAATGTTGGCTTGAGCGCTAAGGAGGTCAAGGGTTCGAAACCCGTTGCGACCGGCAATCCTGACTGAAGGTTTTTTCCTGAGGTAATTTCCCCAGTCATTAATGCGAATGTACGGGATCGACTCCTCCTTAACAGCCCTCGGATATCCCTTCACAATGTCCTATCCCGATCCGCAATATAGACCTAGGCCTACCTAGTTCACCAGGAGAGGGCATCATTAATCAATATGGCCTTTGGCCTGTATAACAGGTTTAGGCCTAATTCCAGCGTTATTTTTTTTTTATTATTTTGATTTATATATTCCTAATGACATTACTTACAGGATGATAGTAGGGTTAGTAGGTAAAAAAAAAATAACAAAATAATTAGGCCTAGGCCTACTAACTTAATCATCATTTACACGAGAAATAAAATAAATCTCATTTAACTCATAAATGAGCAAGCATAGGCCTACAAGTTGTTGATAGGCCTAAAGCATTTTTGTGAAAACAAATAGGCCTACATTTCTTATTAGGGCTACAAATCGACTAGGAATTATTGGTTGTGGCCAGCAAGTCCTGGTGTAGCTACATACTATCTATAGGCTATTGAAAACTTAGTGATGTGCCGATAAATCACCTACTAAAAAGATTGTAACTCACCTTAAAATGATCTTGGCAGCAATAATACGTTGATGTCATGTATAAAGGGTTCTCTCTGTCATACCGTCTCGTTGCTTTTAACCACTGTCTTCGTCGTATTTTGTCTTTAGGAACACACACAAATATCTTTTCCGGGGTCCTTACGGATGTGTTAGTACACTTCGGTACTATGCACGACTTATATGTGCCCGAAGATGTTTTCGATTCCATTGCACAAGAATTCCAAAACTTGTGAAGCTGACTGCGCAACACCGGAAAGCTTACTATCAAACGAGTCAATAGCGATCCATCGTGGCTGCGACCATCTTTTGGCACCGAAAATGTTTACGCTGTAAAACATATTAATTTGAGGGTTAGAATGACTCTAGATGTTTTAATTGTAAGGGCATAATATCGGTAGGCTTATAGGCCTAGATACTGTGTACCGTAGCCTATAGATTTAAAAAATTATATAACCTATAATTTAAGTTCTAGTGTGAAAAATGCCTATCGGCTAGTTAGATTGGAGAAGGGTTGACAGGTTGGGAAAGCAAAGAGAACATACCCCAACCTGAAGGGCAGGGAGGGACAAAACTTTTTACCTGCTGATGACAACTGCGGCTAATTTAAAGTTGTTACCTTAATCCACGACGCGTTTCGTCCTTCTGGGACTCATCAGGCAGATGGTGGCCACTAAAAATCAGCTAACTACATGCAAACAAGACTCACAACACATAACCAAACCTGTGGTAGGGCCATGCAAGAAGCAAATTCTGCATGCATGTTGTCATCATCAGCAAGGTTACTTCAAACACCATTCATACTGAGCCACACCGTCAGCACAACCAGTAAGGGGGCTTCCCTCCCAACTCTAGTGCTCGGGAGACAAAACATCCATTACTCACCCTGGATTCGAACCCTTGGCAACAAGAGAAAAGCTGCCCCTTCTGTTGTTGCTTGGCCAGGGTGTCTCTTCATTCATACTTAGAGAAAGGGTTAAAGATAGGAAGGGTGGAAAGTCACATAACAGCACAACCAGTGAGGGGGCATCCCTCCTAGACTCTGGTGCTTGGGCAACAAAACAACCATCTCTAAACCTGGATTTGAACCAAGACCCGTGGTAACAAGAGAGGCTGCCCTACTAATTGTGACTGGGATCTGTCTGTCTTCACCTTTGGGGTTGAGATGGGCGAGCCTACTACACCCTCTGGTGGGTCCGTGTTTCCTTGTTCCTTACAAGGTTGACTCCTTGTCCTGCTGGGGGGCCCTAGCAGGTGATGAACCGACCCATCTCTTCTTTTCCTTCAACCTCTTCACCTGCAGCCAAGAGCTAGTATAGCACATGTGCCTGTGCCATAGCCAAGAGCTTGCAACTTGTAGTGTATTTTCCTTTTGTTTTCTGATCCCAGTCACAATTACCTCACCTGTTGAATGTCCACTCAGCTAGCCACACTTTAGGCCTACTTAAAACTGCTGACTGAGGACATTCTTACAATTGTAATTTATTTACAACATTTATCTTCTTAATTCTAAAGTTTAAATAATACATTTGGACTACCGTACCTACTTAGTTATGTTGTTTAAAAAGGGTTACCAGCCTATATTAATGGAAATTGGAAAGTAGTAAGAACCAGTGTTGGGCAGTTCTTTTTTCAAATGAACTTTTTAAAAGTTAAGAGAAATATCTTCCCCACCCAAAAAATCTTGACCTTAGCAAGTACTTTGATACAACTTGCAGCAGTCTTTGTCAAATCAAACCCTCACCTCTTCAAATTAAACTCAACTATTCACGACCATGATACACGATCGCAATCAAAATTCATGTCCCAACTCATAATACAACGCGTTTCTCCAAAGGACCTCATTACCAATGTCTAACAATCTTCAATCATATCCCCCCAGAAATTAAAAATATACAATCCCTAGACTCTTTTAATATAGCCTACATTGAAATCATTTCTTATAAAGCGTTGCTTCTACACCATCAATGAATACCTTCATCCAGCTGACGTTTAACTTAATCATATAAATCATACAAATACCCCACCCATAGCTTAACACTCAACTTTCCTTCACACTCCTGAAACTACTAGGCCTATGTATTTTCATAAATATAATTTAATATAAATAAACAATTCAATAAAAAAATAAGTATTATGTATAGAAATAGAAGGAAAGATATTATGAAATTATGAAATGTATATTTTAATGTATATTTTTTATAAAATTGTTAACAATTATGTATTACTCTCCATAGGCTAGGCTATTCACTTTCTCTAAAAGAGTTATATTTGTGCAATGTACGAGTCAAAGGTGAATAAAGTTATTGTTATTGTTATAGTTCAGTTCACAGCTCAAATAATAAACTTTTAAAAAGTTTAAGTTCTTTTAAAACCTAAAATTTTGATAAGTTCAAGTTCGTCTAAAAATGAACTAGTTCTTTTAAAAGTTATTTTGTAAAAAAAATCACTATTTTATCATAGGCTGGCGTAAAATGAAGAAAAACACGACGGCCATTCCATAGTTGCGGGTGTGACACATTACACACTTAGCCTACAACACCTGTCAAGTGTTTATAAATTACAAATTGAAACTCAAAACATTATGTTAAGTAGGGCCTTATTACAGAGGAAGTGAGCTTGCTTCACAACTCGGTACTTGTTCAGTTGGACCGGCCAACTTTTCATGTTAGGTAAAGTAGGTTAGGGGGGTTGGGGGGAGGGGGCGCGAAGCGCCTATATTTTATAATGTTATCATTATTATTATTATTATTGATTCATTGCAATTTTCGTAAAAGTTTATCCCGACTGGGGTTCGAACCCAGTCGGGGTTCAATTGCTATGAATTAATAACTATGTCCTTAAAGCGGGCTTAGGCCTATGCTTAACAACCTTATATTCAGGTATTAATTATTAAAACATGCGCGCTTCGCACCCTCCCACCCCCACCCCGCTCCCCCAACCTACTTTTCCCATCCGAAGACAGTGTTGAAAAAGTTGGCCGGTCCCAACCGAACAAGTAGGCCTAGCCTAGGCCTAGACCTACCCACAACTCGGCATTTTTATGAATCAAACGTAACCAGCTATCTTCCAGACCAATAATACAGTAGGCTACATGCAATTACAATAAGGCCTAAGGGATTGGATACACAAAGGCTCGCTTAGGCGTAGGCTACAAAATCTTTGTGTATCCAACACAATTATCACCAGCTTCCACGCAGAAATTGGAGAAGACGGCCTTAACCAAACTTACTGTAGATCTTTTGCGATTCCGATGTTGGGGCTTCTTTCTATGATAAATAATTTTCAATTGAGGCAGAAGATCGTATTGAAAAGGGCAAAATTCGTTTATGCATTTCTGAAATATGTCCAAATTTAGACACCAAAATTAAAATCAAGTGAAGTGCCAATGTCGATCTGTCAGCTGAAAGCATCAAAAACTAGCGTTTAGTTCAGATGATTCCCGCGTTTAGCAGCAAGACCAGCACTTCTGGAGGACGCCAAATTCAAATTGCTTTTTGTCCTTTCAAACTCAAAAATAAATTTTTACACACTATATCTTTGAGTATATAACCATCCTTACTAGAGACGTGACGCCCTGTTAAATATTGTACCAACAATTTCTTTTTTCCTTCTTCTTCTTCTAGGTTTTGATGGCCTTGGCATAAAGTCCATTTTGGCCAGTTTGAGATGCTATTGGGAAAGGGGAAAGGGTTACAGTTTTTTATGAGGATCTTTAGCTTGCTAGTTCTAGTTTATCACATGTATTGGACGCTCAAAATGCTAAAGGAGACCTTTCTATTTTTAGTCTTGCTTTCTAATTTCTAAACTTAATACATTTTTAGGTGCCTTTGGATTCTTTGCTCCTTACCACTACCAAGATTAGACAAATAGGTGATTGAGTGGGTCCCTACTATTTGCTTACTATCTTCTTGCCCAGAGGCTCATCAGGCTGTCTACCACAAGGGTTTTAGAGCCGTGGTTAAACACTTATCCATGATTCCCAGGATTTTCCCCCAAAAGAACAGTAGGGGATATGCAAAGGGTGTCTGAGTTAATCTCTAGTCTTTCTTATATTTGTCCTGATATCTATTGGTATTGGATTGTTGGGAATAGTTAACCAGTGCAACTTGGAGGGAAAAGTTTAGGATTAACACGCAGACCGAATTTTTTTGAGTACGTCTGGTCTATCTTGTCTTTTTGTGTGGGATCTTTTATAAGTTGTATGTTTTACCTGTCTGGAACCAGGTTTCCGACAGGATAAGAAGTTCAGGTTGTTCTAGGAAGATTTTAGCTGTTAGGTCTTCTATATTGTGTGGGATTTCATCATGCATTCCACTGTATTATATTCTTTGATACCTGAAGAGGGAGTGACCTCTGAGGCCTCTTCCCACATGTTTTTAAATAAACTAGTCATATTCTCGAATTGTTGTTTGAAAATTTCTGCCGTTTGTCTGTATGTTTATTATGCTGTAAGAGATTGAGTAGGAAGTTGAAGTGTTGTTTGATCGTGATCTCACTATATAATCAGTATCTGGTACGTGGCTCCCGTCCGGTTCACTTTCACCTATCTGGTGGATGTAGGATTCTTCATCGTTCAATCTCTGAGTGTATACCGGGGGTCTTTTCCCAGGGGGCTCGTAGTTAGAGGTTTTGGTAAGAACCATGTCTTCTCAGCGGTTTGCTTCCTGTTAGCCCTGTTATCTGGTGTGTGGGGTTGGGAAGAGCTTGGGGAAAGGGGGGAACTGGGCCAATAATGGTGCGACGGGGGTTCTGTCCCCTCTGGTCTGGTAGTAGATGGGAAGTCCTTATCGTAACCCGTGTACGGGGCCTGCCCCCCGTTCTCTTGTATTATGCGTAGTGTTGAGATCCTGGCTGGGGAGATAGTGTCCGGTTGATATGAAGTATGGGTGTGCATACGAGTCTTGTTGGGGCTCCCTGGGACATTTTCGAGAAGCTTCAAAAAGAGAAAATATTCTCCGTGGCCATGATTTTTCAAAGTAATTTGTCTTTTCCATTCAGGACATTCTCGGCTGGTGGCTTTGTGTTTACCATGACAATGGGCACAACAGTATTGGTCTAGATTAGCTGAGGGATTCGGAAGCTTTGTGGCGTTCACCGCAGCATTCACATCTTGATGAGCTTTTGCATTGATTTGTTTTGTGGCCAAAACGAAGGCAGTTGCCGCAATAAATGACCGGGAAAAACATAAGGTTCAACGGGGATGGCGTTATGGTAAAGATAAACTCTGTCTGGAAGTTTTGACCTGCAAAAGTGATTGTTAGGCATCTGATGGGTAATCTTTTGTCCTGGCTGGGATGGGGTTTCTTTTTGGTTATCCTTTCGACCTCAATAAATTTTTAAAATCTCCTGTTGCTTCCATTTCCTGTAAGGCCTCCTCCTCTGTGATAGACAAATCGATCCCTTTTATAATCCCTTTCCGTTGGGTAAGGTTTTCCTGGTATATAACTGTTAAAATTTAGTGCTTTGAGTGATCGATCTTCAGGAATTTTATTTGCCTCTAGGGCGGACCTCACTACAATTTCTACTTTTTTTTTTGCCGGTTCTTTTTATTGTTATTATTGTGTTGTAGTTTTTGTGAAGGATTTTGCCAATCAGTATAAGGGTTTCGATAGTTTTTACCTCCTCCCCCCCGATGGCTATTTTTTCTGCATATATTTTGAACGGACCTAGATCGGATGGGTTTGTACTGGTATGTTTTGGAAGGGATCTGCGTTGAAATTGTTGGGTTTGTTTGTTGGTTTTTGCTCTGATTGTAGGTTGGGGAGTCTGTTCTTGGATCTCCATTTTATTGGAGTTGTTGGCCTTGCCGGGAGAGGCTGAAAGACCTTCTTCCCCTGTCTCTCTCTCAAGTCCCTTGTTATTCGTTTGTCTGGATGGGTTTTCTGGAAAGTAAGGAAATTTCTGCTGTTCTAGTCGTGTGTTTATACGCCCTGTCTTTTCGCGAATTTTGTTTATCTTTTGTTGCTTCCATCCTCTTGGATTAACAAACTTTTTGTCTGCTTGACCTTGGAGTGGAAGATTTTTTTGTGATAGCTCTGCCTTTCTTTGGCTTATGTATGAGCCGTAGGCTCTTTTGTCCTTTGGCCTTACGTGAGGAGAGGTCCTGACTACCTCTTCAGATTGTATAGCAGGAATTTGGAACGTTTCTAGGGCTAGGCCTAGGCTTAGATTCGTTTCCTGGTTTATTAGATGATTTAAATTGCCTGGTGGGGGTGTAATCATTGTTTGGGAATTAATCAAATTCTGTACTGCCTGTTCAGTTTCATTATATATTTCTCGTGGTGTATTGTTAGTAGGTAATTGGGTTAAAGTATTCGATTGGGTCGAGTTGGTTGAAGGAATGAATGAGCTGTCAGGTTTAGGGATTGCCCCTCCACCGTCAAACACGAACACGCCCCCTTGGTCGCTCATGACCTAAGGGGATGCGTGTTTCGGATAATAATGATACAAATAGTTATAGGCCTAGGCCTACTACTATTACTTAGGAGCTAATTGATGATTTACAAATAAAGATCTAAACTAATTAACGATACCTGCACCATTCACATGTACTGAACTACAAGTAGGTAGGATTTCAGAGTGCTCGGGAGATAGGCTGTTGTCGCCGTCAAAGTACTCGAGAAACTGTGCCAACAATTTCTGTCTCACTCATCGAGTTCAACTCTGCACTGCTACGAGCGCTACGAGCGCCACAAGAGTTTCACTAGCTCGTGGCCGCGCATGAAGTTAGTAAGTGCACCCATAGAGGTCGCCCCACAATTTCAACGACGCATCCCCCACTCGACGGTCCAGATCGTAACTACGTAGATGCGCCCGGCCGGAAGTGTGTCTACTCCACGAACTATCTCGAAAATTATTGCGCGCCTATTTAAAATATACATTTGGGCAAATAAATTTCGTTGGTCCATTGTAGAATGATTGTAGATATTACAAAGCAGACTTGCGAAATGGTTATCAATGGAAATCTTTACAATACTATAGACGCAATAGCTTTGAGTATGGAACCTTAGCTAGAGACGTCACGCCCATGTTAAATATTGTACCAACAATTTCTGTCTCACTCATCGAGTTCAACTCCTGCACTGCTACGAGCGCTACGAGCGCCACAAGAGTTTCGCTAGCTCGTGGCCGCGCATGAAGTTAGTAAGTGCACCCATAGAGGTCGCCCCACAATTTCAACGACACATCCCCCACTCGACGGTCCAGATCGTAACTACGTAGATACGCCCGGCGGAAGTGTGTCAACTCCACGAACTATCTCGATCGAATCAATCTTAGATTC
>JAMZAV010007134.1:0-25392 GCA_024449915.1 Sweltsa coloradensis | reverse complement strand
AAGTATAGTTTGTAAGTATAGTGCCGTTCAAAAACAATAATTGAGCCTAAATATTGTGTTATTTTTAGTATAAGTGCTCTTGTGGGGAACCTGTATGAGCCCCTTGTGTCTCACAATTATTTATATTGTGGTGTTTTACAAGGATTTGTTCTAACCTCAGGATGAATTGCCAAAAGCACCAACAAGAAACTCATTTCTGAGGCCGATGTCTCCAGACCAGTAGCAGCTAATGTTGTGACTTCGTCCCTCATATCCTCAGCAGAGAGAATCGAGCCTTGCGTCTCCGAGGCCTCGATCAACATGTCCAGGAAGGAGGAGACCCGCTTGTTGCTGGCGGTGGTGATGCCCGGGGAGCGGACTCCTCGGCGGAACTCGTCCAGCTTCTTAGCGATCACACCCTTGCTGAACGCGTGGATCGTCTGGAAGCAGCAAGACAGACAATAATCAACATGTCCAGGAAGGAGGAGACCCGCTTGTTACTGGTGGGGGTTTGATGCACGATTGCACGGGGAGCGGACTCCTCGAGGGAAACTCGTCCAGCTCCTTAGCATCCTTGCTGAAAGCGTAGATTTTTTACAATATATTTGTATGTTAAATACAATAATTTAAACAGAATTCAATACAATTTTACTTAACAGGATATTGACGTTAGAACCTCGTGTTTACACAGAATAAGAAATTGTGTTAATGATTCTGTTTCGAAGATACGTTCTGAGGTAATAAGGTGTAGGTTTTTTAAATTGCCAAAGAGGATTTCAAAAGGTAGACTTTACTTCGCCTATAATCTAAACTATCCTTAGGTTTGGGAACAAACCGGCACCCACCATTATTTTGACGCCTCTAACCCCCCTTTACTCCCCCCGCAATCACCCTGTCGAGCAATAAAGACACATATTATGATATTATCATAGGGTATTTATTTTGGAGTAAAAATCCACTTGTTGGCTAGTTGATTTTTGGATGAGCGTAGCGAGCGTAGCGAGCGAAGCGAAGATTCCATTTCACTACACTGGAGAAAAAAATCCGGAATGTTTTTTTTTTTTTTCTTTTTTTTTTTTTTTTTTGTATTTTTGTCCGTTTGTTAGCACGATTCCGGCTAAACCGATACTCCGATTGCGATGAAATTTTATGGAGGCCTTCGAAATCTCTGAACTTAGAACTGCCACGTTTTTGAGCACAATCGAAAAAAAAATTCCCATAAAAATCGCAATTTTACGATTTTTTTTTCGATTTTTAAAAAATTTCTTCGATTTATAATACCTACAACGCTTTGTCCGATTGTAATGAATTTTTCACAGAACCTTTATTTTATGAATTTATATATTCGTGGAAAATTTAAGCGCAATCAAATAATTATTTCTCATAAAAATCGCAATTTTAACGGGTTTTTTTTTTTTTTAAAACAATTCTTTGACAAATATCACCTACATTCTTTATCCGATTGTAATGATTTTTTCACAGAACCTTAATTTTATGAATTTATATATTCGTGTAAAATTTGAGCACAATCGAATAATTATTTCTTATGGAAATCGAAATTTTACGTTTTTTTTCTTTTTTAAAAAATTTCTTCGATTTATAATACCTACACGCTTTGTCCGATTGTAATGATTTTTTCACAGAACCTTTATTTTATGAATTTATATATTCGTAGAAAATTTAAGCGCAATCAAATAATTATTTCTCATAAAAATCGCAATTTTACGGGGTTTTTCTTTTTTAAAACAATTCTTTGACAAATAACACCTACATTCTTTATCCGATTGTAATGATTTTTTCACAGAACCTTAATTTTATGAATTTATATATTCGTGTAAAATTTGAGCACAATCGAATAATTATTTCTTATGGAAATCGAAATTTTACGATTTTTTTCTTTTTTAAAATTACGATTAATTAAAAAAATTAAAAATAAAGTTTATTTTTTATTTATTTTAAATATTTTAAAAAAATCATCAACTTAGTAATGATTTTTTCACAGAACAGAAAATTCACTAACACATGGCAGCTCAATGCACCAATTACGCTCATCCAACAACGCGGCGGGACTTAAGCGTTTTCCTAGTGAGTGGGTATAGGGCATTGATATTAAAAATCTATAGTAGGCTAGATCCGCAGTCTCCAATACCTCCGCACAGGCGCGAGCGAAGCAAATTGGACCAATTCAAAATGGCGATTTGGCGTTTGAATTTATGCTTTTAATGCAATGTTTAGGCCGAGATGCCTATACCGAGATTTAAGTGTACTGTAATTATAAGTTTTTATAGAGTTAAGAGAACAAGGAAGAAAATGGGAAATAAATGCACTAGAGAACTTACATGAAAGCGCAGATACTTTCTGAGACTGGCTGCCCACGTCGTGCGGTTCAGATGTTCGCGAACTTTCTTGTGACGTGGCGTCGCGACGTCGGTGTAACAGACGTCGTGGGAAAATATGAAAGGGTTAATAGAGCTGGCCAGTTGGAAGAGTAGAGAAGTGAAGTAAAGAAAGTAGCAAGCCGTGGCAGAGACACAACACGGCGGCTACACTCTACACGCACAGTGCAGAGGAAAATACGAGAGAACGGAAACTGGCTTTGCCCAAATATGGGCGAGAGAGATACCAGAGCAGTGCGACCTTTCAGAACGACAGACCGTCGCGTATACAACGGAAAATAAACAGAAAACGCAGTGCGACCTTTCAGAACGACAGACCGTCGCGTATAGAAAACGAACGTGATGGGCTAAACCAAATCACATGACAAACGACTCAAGTCAAAAAACAAATGAAAAGTTGAAAAGACAAATCCAATGAAAACAAGCACTAAACAAAGCGACGACAATACTAAGCTAAGATAGTCGGGGCCCTCAGCGCGGTCAAATGAAGTGGCACAGAGGGGGCGACTGTTTAGCACGGCTTCAATACGCGCGAAGAGGGTGGCAAACTCTTCAAAGGTGTGAGAGGTGTCCTTGATCAGGCGACAGAGCAATAACTTTGCGGATTTAACCCCGGCTTCCCAGAGGCCACCGAAATTGGGGCGTAGGGAGGGCTAAAATGCCACTGAACGGCACGGTGGGCGAGTGCATCAAAAATAGATGTCTCGGACAGAGCGAGGAAGGCATGAATCTCGCGGAGAGTACGGGCAGCACCTACGTAATTACGACCACAGTAGGAATATATGTGAGCCAGAAGGCCACGACGACCAAGAAAGCGATCGAAACAAGCCAGGAACGCTTCCGTGGATAGATCGGAGGCCATCTCCAAATGGACAGCCTTAGTAGCCAAGCAAATGAAAAGACATAGATAGGTTTCCTTTGGTGATGGGGGCGTTGCGGCAAGTACTCGTCTTCACAGAAAAAGGTCCCGCATAATCAGTGCCGACGTTGCGCGTGAAGACTGAGCACGAGATTCAGGAAGATCAGCCATGACAGGCTAAACAGGTTTGGCACGAAACTTGTAACACGTTAGGCAGCGACGAATACGTTGCCGGAGTAAGCCTCGCAGCGACATTATCCAGTAGTGTTGCTGGATGAGGGCTTGCACAGTGCGGGGGCCAGGACCCCTATTATCGAGTTTTCTCACTGGCTTTTCACGGCGTGAAATGGGCGTGTGATGTGAGTTCACTCACTGACGGTGGGTTGCTATTCTCGACTCTCGATTTCGCAGGTTTTGTGAGTGTATTCACTCACTCACTCGAAGTCCCTGTACGTTTCAAAACCCTTGTGACATTCTCTCACAAAGCAATTGGGCCGTAATATATATCATCAAATAGCATGCGTACACTTCTTTAATATTGGTTAGAATATAATTTTAAGTGAAATGTATCATCAATAACGGCATAGACATAATAAAATGTTGAACTACTTTGAACTATTTTCCTACGCGCAAGCCTACCCTAGGCTTCTACCGTCGGGATGTTAACAAGCCACATAACCACAAAATGCATCACATAATATTTGGTTAATTAAGTACTTAATATTAAAACATACCCCATAACCGTAGAGTCAACACAGTATTTTAATTTAATATTTTGCATTACTTTACAAGTCGTTGTCCTTACGCAAGCCTACCCTCTAGGCTCCTACAGTCGGCATGTAAACAAGCCACTAACCATAAAATGCATCACGTAATATTTTGTTATGTACTTGATATTAAAACATACCCCATAACAGCTGTAGACAACACAGTATTTTAATTAAATATTTTTGCATGCAGGGTGTACACAGCTTAGTATTTACTTCACTTTATTCATGTTATTTCGCCAGCTTCAAGACATAATGCGTTTGGTTAGCCTACGAAGGAGCAACTCAACTCAACTCCTAGCAAGCAAGTGCATCACATCACTGCTACCCCTACCGCTCTGCGTGTCCCGTTAGACGAGCCAAGGGAGGGTTGCTATTGGCCAAGTGAAACAGCGGTTTTAAACCTATTTGAATCCTTTTGGTTAGTGGTTCGCGGGGCAAAATTGGCTAGCCTCATTGCAGGGTCCCAGTGAGAGCCTTGTGAGTGGGAGAATTCGTTCTCAATTTTATCTCGAGAATAGCATTTGGTGCGTTTTGTGATCACACATCGCAATGTGTGTTGAGTTCACTCACATGAGTGGGAATTTCACGAATTTCGAGAATAAGGGTCCAGAGTGTAAAGAGGTTTTGTGATAAGCATCACACAAGAGAGAGGACAGATGGGCCTCTTTGGGGTGCAAGAGGGGTGGCGAGATTCTTCCGGAAGTGAAGAGTTGTGCAATCTGCCGCCCACCCTGAAAAAACCGGGGGGGTCTTTGAAGGGCTTAAGAGCGGAGATGCGGGGAAAACAGGGTCTGCTTGGCAAGGTTTTTAAATTTCGTCAGCGAAATATTGTTTCTGGGTGGGGGATTTAAAAACAATTCATAGCGTTTGCAAGCTCAAGGGGAAGGAGGGGCCCGGTGGGAAAGGGAAGGCGTGCGCGGGGGGGAGCGAGAAAATTCTAAGAAAGCCCCAAAGGACCAAACACGCGTTTTCCCGCTTTCAAGAGCGAGAAAACCCTTTTGCAGCTTAACAAGAAAGGGGTAAACGAGGGGGTCATGACTGACCAAGACAGTGGGAGGTTCGATTTTGGGGAAAGTCGTGGGGGGGGGTAGCCCGGGGAGGTGACCACAGGAGGGCCACTTTGGAAGGGGAAAACGCCTGAACGGGGACCCTTGTGCCCAAAGGGTGCCCCAACAGTTTTTAAAGGGAGCAACCCCCGCAAAGCACAATCACGGGGTTCCCCTTTAAAATTTTGTGCGTCCAGGGGGGCGTAAGGGGGAAAGTATTCCCCGAGGGTTTTTTAACCACATGGTTTGGCAACGGGAAAATCTTTTAAACTAACGGCGGAGTAGCGGGGCCACGGGGGAGTACAAAAGTTTGAATCATTTAAGACAGCAAAAGATTTTAATTTTCAATAGTTTTTAGAAACGGGCAGGGGTGGGCCCGTCAGCACCCCGGGGCAACAAAGGGGTTTCCCTTAGTTCCAGTTTGGGAAAAGTGAAGGGGTTTTGGGCGGGCACGACCTTTCTCCAGCCCCTAAGCCCAAACCCAACGTATGACCGAGAGCGTGTCCCCCCTCATTCCAAATAAAGCAAAAAGCGGCGTAAAGGCCCCCCTCGGGGGCATCACATAATCCCCCAGGCGGTAGGTAGCACCACTATCCCCCAGGAGGCCCCCGGGGGGGTACGAACGTCGCCAATTGGCCGCTTTTTAATTTTCCCAAAACCCCGCTTTTTTACTGAAACGAACTGAATGATTTTGCCCCGTCTACGCGCAAACCAGAGTTTTTGCCCTGTAAAATTTTATCCAACAAACAAAAAGGGGTGAAAAACCCATGGAAACAATAAAAGAGCAATAAAAAAAAAAAGAACGTTTATGACGAAACCATCAAAGGGGGGGGGTGAAAAACTGAAACCGTCCCCGAAGGGGTCCCAGAGCAGCCCGGAATTTCAGAAAAAAGGGGTTGGGCGTCATTAGTGTTTTTGTATATGTTATGAGGGCGCCATATGAAACATCACTCGTATTTTTGATATAAATTAAAAAGTTCTTTATTTTGAAAAAAAGTACATTACAGTCACTTGGGGCTAGGCTACATGAATCGCTCCTTTCAAGTCAAACCCGGGGGAAAACAGCAACCCACTAAACCCCCCGCCCCTCAGATCCCACACCAGAGCTCCCCTAACCGCAGTGCTCAGGCGGGTAGTTCAAATGTTATAACATCACACCCCTCCTTCTGAGATTTTTTTACAAGTATGATTTGAATTAAATTTATAAATTAGCGTTTTTAAAGATACATGATTTAATCAGTAAAAAAAGTCTTTCAGATAGGCAGGTCTAGCACGAGGACGTGAGGATAACCTTTGCTGGGAGAATGACATGGAGTGGCGGAGGTTTCATTAGCCCTTCCTACTAGGGATGGTTCGAAGGAGAATCAGGTTGGTTTCACTGCCTCTTCATAGTCTTCTGTCGACCGCGAGGCCCTCGCCCCTCTTTTTGGTCTAGGTGTCGTTTCCAGGTCCGTCCATCATCTAGTTTGCGTTTCGAAGTTCGTGGGCCGCCGACGTTGGTGACATTTTGCTGGCATCCACTTGTTTCCATCGGCATAGTTCCGCACGAACACTGCTGCACCTTCTTCAAATGTTCGCTCAGGTAGCTTCTGGCGTTCCCATTCTTCCTCCTGACGTTGGCGCATCTTCTTGCTCAAGTCTGGTTTAAAAAGATCCAAGGCTGTCCGGATACGCCGACCCATTAGAAGTTCAGCAGGAATCTTGTTGGTCACCGTGCTCGGAGTTTTTATGTTGATGTAGCAAGAATCTTGAGACCATGACTTGAATGTTCCCTTTGTTCATCTTCTTGAGGGCTTCCTTCACCGTCCTGAACAGTTCTTTCAGCTTGTCCATTTGATGCAGGATGGAATGGTGGTACGGCAACATGCGTAATACCATTATTCTTAGAAATTCCTTCATTTCAGGGCCCAGACAAACGCCGTTCCATATCGGAAACCAATTTGTCTGGTACCCGTGCGTTGCGAAGATTCTTCGTAGATGATTTTTACTCCTAATGATGTTAAGTTTTTCATTATAACCACTTCTGTCCACATTGGAATAGGCGTCTACCAAAATGAGAAAAGTGTTCCCCATGAAAGGACCCATGAAGTCGACGTGTAGTTTTCGACCAAGGATTTGTCGGCCATTTCCAAGGACATGGAGGTGCTTTAGCTGGTTCATGTCGTTGTATTTGACAATTGTTGCATCTCTTGACATAGTTTTCAATGTCGTTGTCGATTCTCGGCCACCACACATATGCGCGAGAAAGTTTTTTCATGACCACAATGCCTGGGATGACCACATGCAACAATTTCAAAACCCGTTCACGTAGTTTTTTCTGGTATAACGACTCTCGTTCCCCACAGCAAACACCCAAGAGGGAAACCCATAATTCTTGACGTCGCCTGAAGTATGCTGTGAAATTGTCCTTGTTGAGGTCATGCGTCCTTTTGTAAGTACGCATTCAATGACTTTGCTCATCACCGGATCTTGCTTGGATACCTTTTCTATCCGACGCTGTGATCGGTGGTTTGTTTCCCAAAGCTTCCCAAAAAACAGTACTCAAATTGGTGCAGGAGTTTCGGTCTCCGGGTGTTGTACCGGTAACCGGCTTAGTCCGTCGGCGTTTACCTATTTGTTTACCCGGGCGATAAAAAACAAGTTCGTACTCATAAAGCGGACAGTCCAGAATGCTCCACCGTAGCATTCTTGGTGAAATTACTGTGGAATGATTTCCAGGTGTTTGAACAATCCCAAGAGTCTGGTTGGTGATCTGTTACAATCCTGAATTTGCGGACCAATTACAAAGTATTATGATAGTACGCCATAGATTATGCTAAACGCCTCTCGATCTGTGTGAGAAAGTTACGCTCTGTACTGTCAGTGTTCTTGACGCAAATGCAATTAGGTTTCCATTGGATCTTGATTGTTGACATGAGACAAGACTGCTCCTCCAATTCCCACGGAGATGCATCAACGGTAGCTCGATTGGCTTGTCTCATCAGAATGAGTTAATTACAATCAGCTGATTTGTAATCTCTTTTTAGCTTCCAGGAAAAAGCGTTTTTCCTCTTGTCTTCCCACTTACCCAGAGCTGCATCGTCTCGCAGTCTGTGAAGTGGTTCAGAAGACATGCTCGGTCTCACGAACTTGTTTGTAGTAGACCAGACCCAGGTAGGGGAACCCTCCCCCCCCATGCGGAGAAATGGAGACCCATATATTTATGTTAGGGTGGTTATTTTAGGAGTAGAAATCCACTTGTGTAGGCAGTTGGCTAGTGGTGGGTGCGGGGTATACAGGTGCCCAAAGGTCGGGCGTCAATTGTTGCTGTTTTTTTTGTAACTGTTTTTATTTTTTTAAGGCCAAAACCGTTAAAACGAAAATCTATTTGTGACTTTTGATTCGTGTAGGGAATGAAAAAATAGAATGTATACATTTAATTTTTATTTTCTTGTATGTAACGGAATATAACAATTTTGAGTTTTTCCAAAATCAAAGTCAAAATTTGGCCCCAAATCTGCCCGTTTTGGTTTAAACGATAAATTATGGTTAGGAGTGAACATTTGTTAGTAGAAAATCCACTTGTGGCCAGTGGCCAGTGGTGGGTGCGGCGTACAGGGCCGTCCAAAAGGTAAATTTTGGGGTTGTTTTTCAACTGTTTTTATTTTTTAATGCCAAATCGGTTGGACAAAATTCTTATTTTGGGGCTTTTAGATCGTTGTAAGGATTGAAAATAGAATGTTAGGATATTTTATTTGATCAATGTCCCGGAAAAATAACAAATTTGAGTTTTCCAAAATCAAAGTCAAAACGGGCCCTAAAGTGCCCCGTTTTGGTAAAAACTGATAAATTATGTCTAGGTAAACATTTGTTAGTAGAAAATCCACTTGTTGGCCAGTGGCCAGTGGTGGATGCGGCGTACCAGGGGCGTCCAAAAAGAAATTTCTGGGGATGATTTTAAATTGTTTTTATTTTGCTTAATTGCCAATCGTTTTACAAAATCTATTTTGAGCTTCGTAGATTCGTGTCGAGGATTGAAAATAGAATGTTAAGCATATTTTTCTTTTTTTCTTCGTATGTCCCGGAAATAAACAATTTTGAGTTTTCCAAAAATCAAAGTCAAAATGGACCCAAATCCCGTTTTTGGTTTAAAACTGATAAATTATGTTTGGTTGGTTATTATTTAGTAGAAATCCACTTGTGGCCAGTGGCACAGTGGTGGATGGCGGTGTACAGGGGCGTCCAAAAAGTAAATTTAGGGGATGGATTTTGAATGTTTATTTTTTTAATGCAAATCGTTTTCCAAATCTATTTTGAGCTTTAAGATTCGTGTGAGGATTTCAAAATCGGAAAATTAAGCATATTTTTATCTTTCTCGTATGTCCCGGAATAACATTTGAGTTTTCCAAATCCAAAGTCAAAATGGCCCCAAAGTGTCCGTTTTGGTTAAAATGCAAAATTGCAGTTGGTTGCCGTTATTATTTGTAGAATAGAAAATCCACTGTTGGCCAGTTGTGCCAGTGGTGGATGGCGTACAGGGTCGTCCAAAAAAGTGAATTTGGAGGATGATTTTGTTACAGTTTTTATTTTTATGCGGCCGAATCGTTGAAGCGAAATCTATTTTTTACTTTTGATACGTGTAAATACAATATTATCTAAATTCTTTTACTTTTCTTGCGTGTCCCGGAAATAATGAAATGTTTGTCTTTTTCGAAAAAGAAGTCAAAATATCCAAGTTGCCCTACTTTGACATAAAAATGTTCATATTCAGTAATATAATGTAGATATTATATTCTTGAGTATATGTGGATGTGTATTGATGATATGTAATCAGTAGTCTAGTTCACTTCGTCTTCATCTTCACTCTCAGCAACGTCTCTGCCTCTTCTAATTCGATGTCGTCGGGACATCTTCCACATCGGATGCATTGTCTTGTGTTTCCTAAATATTAACTTACTCATTTGGGAGCACGTTGCTTCGGTCCACGCGTAGATTAGTCCATCCGGGGTGGTACCGACCAGCCAGACTTAGGGGTTCAGGTATGTCGGCGCACTGCTCTGTTTGCTTTACGCCTATCATTGATTGATAATTTTCACGCAGGATATGCAACCGTAAAGATGAGATGCATGGTGGTAGTAAGTGAGACAAGTGCCGCTGTAGTTTGTCAGTGGTTTTTAAAAAAACAGTGATTTTTTAAAATCCTTTGCCAAAAAGATGTTTAGCGAGTTTAATTTAAATCAGCTCAGTACTGTATCGCCGCATAAGGCAAAACAAATCTTTCTTATTGGTCGCACGTAGTTTCTTCAAACAGTAACCGAGGTGGCAAAGAGATCGTCGTGTTCTCGATATTCGGGGGTTTCTCTAATAGTTTTAAATGAAAAAAAAACTCTTCTACAAAAGAACTTGCAGTGTTGTCGCAACCATAAACGCGTGAAAATGGCGTAAGAACTTCACTAATTTTCGCCCCTCCTAAGAAATTACTTTTTTGATGTCAAACAAGTCTTTCTTTTGGGCTCCAAAGCAGTATTAAAAGTACTTGTTGGTTTACTTGCTGCGCGTATTTCAATAGATGATGAAGACGTCAGTTCAGGAGAACAAACAATGATGCTAAAAACTAGCGTCGTGTGTCGAGATGCTGCCATGACAACAGTGGAGCATCATTCGAATCTCGGCCCTCTTCTTGTGTAGATTACAGCTCTTCGATGGTCGATTGTCACAGTGTTTGTAAAATAAAATATTTGCAAATAAAAATATGCATAGCATCTATTTTCATTACTTTTTGGACGACCCTGCTACGCCGCATTCCACCACTGGCCAACTGGCCAACAAGGTGGATTTCTACTAAATAATATAAACCTAACACAATTTATCAGTTTACCAAAACGCGGCAAATTTGGGGCCATTTTGACTTGATTTTAGAAAAACTCAAATTGTTATTTCCGGGACGTAAGAGAAAAATAAAATAATATGCTTAACAATTCTAATTTGATCTCACACGAATAAACTCAAAATAGATTTTGTAAAACGATGGCATTAAAAAATAAAACAGTTCAAAATCATCCCTAAATTACTTTTTGACGCCCCTGTACGCCGCTCGCATCCACCACTGGCCAACTGGCCAACAAGTGGATTTCTACTAAATAATAACCAACCAAACAAATTATCAGTTTTACCAAAACGGGGCAATTTGGGCCTTTGGGGGGGGGGAAAAAACTTTGATTTTGGAAAAACTCAAAAATTGTTATTTCCGGGACATACGAGAAAAATGAACAATATGCTTAACATTCATTTGCAAATCCTCACACGAATCTAAAGCTCAAAATAGAGGTGTAAAACGATTTGGCATTATAAAAAAAATAAAAACAGATAAAAATCATCCCAAAATTTATCTTTTTGACGGCCCTGCTACTCCGCCATCCACCATGGCCAACTGGCCAAAACAAGTGGATTTCTACTAAAAAAATATGTACCCATACATTAATTATCAGGTTTTAACCAAAACGGGCAATTTAGGGCCATTTTGACTTTGATTTGGAAAACTAAAATTGTTTATTTCCGGGAAAGAGAAAATAAAAATATGCCTAAATTCTTTTTAAAAATCCTTACACGAATTAAACCCCCAAAATGATTTTTCCAACGTTTTTGGGCATTAAAAAAAAAAAAAAAACAGTGAAAACACCCCCCAAATTTACTTTTTGGAGGGCCCCTGTACGCCGCACCCACCACGGCCAACTGGCCAACAAGGGGTTTTTCTAAAAACAAATGTTCACCCAAACATAATTATCGTTTTAACCAAAAAGGGGGAAATTTGGGGGCCTTTTTGACTTTGATTTTGGAAACTAAAAATTTGTTATTTCCGGTCATAAAAGAAAATAAAAATATGTATAAATTTCTTTTTCTTCCTTACACAAAACCAAAAGTAAAAAAAAATTTTTGTTCAACGGTTTGGGCCCTTTTAAAAAAAATAAAAAACAGTTACAAAAACGCAAAATTGCCCTTTTTGGGCACCCCTGTCCCCCGCACCCCCACTGGCCAACGGCCAAAAAGGGGATTTTTACTCCAAAAAACCACCCTAACAAATAATGGGTCTCCCATTTCCCCGCAGGGGGGGGGAGGGTCTCCTAATGGGGGGTTTCCGGTCTATAGAAGTTGTTAACCCGGGGAACGCTCGATTTCTACGTTAGTTGGGTTCGGTGCTTGTACGATAGCTTCACCTTGTTTGTTTTGGCCAAACCCCAGTGCCCCAATAAAAAACCCAAAAAAATTGTCTTTTTCAATTTCAAATTGGCATTTTGATCTTTGCAAGCGCCCCCCCTTTTAGAGTAAATCCGTTAAAGATTTCCCCTCAACCGCTGTCGTGTTCTTCTTGCTTTTTCCCCCCGATACCAGGATCGTCGAGAAATACGCCCACCGGGGATCCCTGCTAACAATTTTTCCATTTCCGTTGAAAAACGCAGGTGCGTCGAACCCCGTACGGTAACCTCTTCTTTTTAAAAAACCCCTTTAAGGTTTGATTGTCAGTAAAAGGCCTGCTGTCTCGTTTACAGACTTTTGTGATATGTTTGGAAAGGGTCCAGCTTGGAGAATTTCACACCCCCGGCAAGTGCCAGGATATTGCTCGTTTGGGGGGAAAGGGAAAAAATGTCTTTACTACGCTGGATTTACTGTGCTTCGGTACCCCAAACAAACCCTTTAAAGTTTTGTTTTTTTTCAAAATGCCACAATCGGGATGCCCTTTCCCAATGGAAAACGTTCTATCCCCCGATTTCAGTAACTGTCCATTTCCTTATTAACCTTGTTTTTGCGTGGAAAAGGATGGTCTGCTCTAAAAATTTTAGGGTAGTATTTCCTTTCAATGGTACAGCTTTTGGGGGACCGTGTAGGAGCCTGTTCTCGTTGAAAACGGAGGAATTTTTCTTCCCTTTAGGTCTAGGCCTCGTGAGTCAACTTTGTTTATCCCACTGAGGAGATTCCCAGGGCTTAAACCATTTGGGGGCCTATGAGATGCTTCCGCCCCTTTACAACCACCAGTGGTAATTTAGACTTTTCCCCCTTTATGCACTACATCTATTATGGGTTTACCAACCACCCACAGCTTTTTGTGACCATGTTTTTTTTTCCTATGCCTGTCTGTTTAATGCTTGGTTGGCAAACTGACGTGACAAAACTGGTTTTAAAAATTTTGTATTTAATTGAACATGCAGATCCAGATTACTTCCATTTTATCATGCAACCATTTTAATTTTAGTGCTAGGAAAGGGTTTTCTATAGAGATGTTACCTTAAAACTTGGCCCCACTGGTTATTTCGACAGCGTTTGAGTTGTAGTTTAATTGCATGTGTACTTTTAATCCCTTCCCTGCGTTTTTTTTGGAAGTCTGCCGATTTTTTTTTTTTCTTTGACTGTTTGTCTTGATTCTGTTTTTTTAAACCAAAAAATCGTCAAGGGGTCCCCCCCTTTTGCAAAAAAAGCAAGTTTGTTAGCAAACTGCTGATTTCCTTTATGACATAACCGCACCCGTAGCACGTTTTCCCCTTTTTGTGGGACCTTGTTGGATGGGCACCCTTTCCCTTTTTGATGAAGGGGGGTTATCCTTGCAACTCCATGTTGGCTGGAGCTCTCATTGCCGTCATGTTGTTGCTGCCTCGCTGCTAAGCCATTTTTTTTTGGGCTTTTTCAAAAGTTTAAACATCATTTTTCCCAAAGCCCACGTTGTAAGGCTTCGTTTTTCAAATGCCTACAAAAATAAATGTCTCGTAGTCTAGTGTTCAAATCTGCGTAAAATTAAGTTTTTTTGTAAGTTTTCGAGTTTGCACATACTGCGCGATTGTTTCCCCCCTTTTTGGGGGGGGAGGGAAGTTAAATCTCACACTATTTCGGAGGGTTTTGGGGGAAGATGGTTCTTTATTCCGTCGATAATAGTGCCAATGTCAATTCGTTGGCCTTCTAGGCGCCACGACCCGACCGATTTGTGTATAGGCGCGTTGTCCACAACATCAGAAGCACTGCCCGCTTTCCCGGATCTTCTTTAATGTTGTTGGCAAAGAAATAAATTCCACCCTCTAAAATATTCCCCCCAGTTGCGATTCTGGTTGAATTCTCGATTTTCCCGACGGACGCCATGCTTGGCGCGTTTTTGCCCACCAGGCCCCTGTTTGCGTTGGCCCAGGGCCTTCAGATTTCCGGATGGACTTTCTTTGCATTCCCGTTTGTCGCCGTGTTATTTATTGTTATGAGGGCGCCTATGAATCATCACCCCATATTTAGATATAAGATTAACATACTTTTTAGAAATAGTACAATTTAAACACTTGGATGCTAGGTACATGACATCGTCCTTGCAAATCAAGACGGGGAAAAACAATACTAACCCACCGCCCCCCAGATCCCACGACACAAGCTCCACTAACTGCAGTGCTTAGGCGGGAGTTCAAAAGTTCATACTCAAATTTGAAAACACCAAAGGAGTTCAAAAGGGGATCCTGAGGGAAGAACTAAAACTTCGGGGAAAGTTACTGGGCCCCTACGGGAGCTCAAAACCCCAGCACATTGAGTGAGGGACTACAACTCTGCCTGAAGCTCGCGAGTTCATCGCTAAAGTTTCACCGCGACAAACTAAGGGAAATTCGCGCCTTGCAATGACGAGTTGCTGCAACACTCTTTTTTTGGCTTTAAAAGCAAGGGCGTGAGACTGTAGGTCCTGTGTTCAGTTTATACTCGGCTCGGGGCGGACGGGTCAGTACGCCAAAATATGTGCTTGGGGAAAGGGGCGGTCTCCCCGTGCACGAGAAATTTTGAGGTACATTTGTCGAACATCTGCAACGGACAAATGGGGTGTACGAAACGTTGGTGAAAAAAACGGGAAGATCACCCTGCGTTTGGACCCTCGCAAAACTTTATTTAGAGAAAAAACCCCTCTTGCAGGGGAGGATGCGTTGAAAACCCCTCGCAACCCAGTGGGAGAGTGGTGATTTACGTACACATGATGGGGTATTAGACTCAGAGGCTTTAAGAGCGGCTGCTGGAGCCCCTGTCGTACTAAATCATGAACTTTTATACTCGCATTAAAGGGAGGGGTCGTGTCGAAAAAGGGAAGAAAATGGGAAAATAAATGCACTAGAGAACTTACAGAAAGCGAGAATTTCCGAACGTCGTGGGGTTCAGATTTTGGGCAAAACTTTTTGTGACGGGGAGTCGCGACGTGGGTAACAGACGTCGGGGGGGAAAATAGAAAAGGGTAGAGCTGGCCATTTGGAAAGAGTAGAAAAAGTGGAAAGTAAAGAAAGTTGCAAGCCGGGGCAGAGACACCACAAAACGGCGGTTTACATTACCGCACAGTCAGAAAAAAATGCGAGAGAACGGAAAGGTTTTGCCCAAATATGGCGGAGAGATCCAGACAGGCGCCCTTTCAGAACGCAGACCGTCGCGTATACAACGGAAAAAAAACAGAAAACAACGTGAGGGGCTAAACGAAATCTATGACAAACGCTCGAGTCATAAAAAATGAAAAGATGAAAAGACAAATACAATGAAAAAAGCACAAACCCGCGAAAACAAACAAAAAAAAAATCGGGGCGAACATGCAATGATATTTTACGGATTGTTTTAATAGTTTAAACTTTTGCGCATGGGAGTGCACAGACAGAAACAATACGAAAATTTTTTGATAAGGGAATTTATTAATGGCTCAAAAGCTCACCTGTTAAACTAAGGTCATTTAAAAATATTTGGGGTGGAAACGCTCCCCTCTACTAAAACATGCAAAATAGAATTTAAAGATGGCTTCAAATTGTCACGGAAGGGCCCCAAAATAGGGATTAGCCCTTTTAAAGATGTTTTAAAATCAAGGTTCTGGGGAGAGGGTGCCAAAAATTGTCGATTGTGCTGTATTTCCCCAACCATTTTTAAATTTATTTAAGGGCAAAACGTTGATCGATTCTATGTAGACTTTTTTAAATTTATTTAAAAAACTTTAAAAACAATTCTATTCACATTTCCATTTTATTTTTTCCGGAAATATAATTTTTCTGTTCCAAAAAAAAAAAATAAAATGGTCCCAAAATTTTCCCGTTTGGTAAAAAAAAAAAAAAATTATGAAAAAAAAAATTTTTTTTTTTCAAAGATTACTTTTTGGGGCAGTTGGGTTTTGGTGGGTTCGGGGGAAAAGGGGGGGCCCCCAAGGGGCAATTTTTTAAAGGACTGCAAAGGTTTTTCACTACTAGGGGAAACGCCAAAGACGGGGTTTTCAAAAGAGCGAGTGAGCCATGTTTGGGACCACGTAACATTACTTTCTTCACCCCCCTTAAACCTCCCCAGCCTTTCATAGGCTAGAGAGGCGCATTTTGGCCTTTCAGTTGACGCGCCCGTCCCCGGTATACCAATTTAACTTTAAAAAAATATTATTTGAATTTAATTATCAATTTAAAAGCAAATGTTCCGGGGTAATCAAACAGATCTTTAACTCGTCTTTCAACGACTTTGGGGTTTGCCAGTCTAGTTGGCTAAAGCGCCCTTATAGCCGAAATTGGGGACGTGGGTTCTCCCTTTTTTTAAAAAATTTTGAATTCTGGATAGTTTTTAAAAATTATCAACATGTTTTAAAATGCTCTAACGCAGTGTAGTCCCATCTGAGCAATAGGGCCTACATGGAAAAACATAGCCAGTAGAAATACTGAAAATATTGAAAGGTTTACTAAATCTACGAGCGGAATTTGGGGGTCCCTTGAGTGCAACTTTCGACAGAAATGCAGGACCGGCATTTCACACCCAGGTAAAAAAACAAAAAAAAAATTATTTTCAAAATCTAAATTATTGTCGAAAAAATTATTTCAAAACAAAAACCCTATTTTTAATTTATTATTTATTGTGGGTTTAAATTTTTTAGCAGTTCTCAGAAAACTCAAAACGGATGTCTTTTTAAAATTTCAACGCAATCTGTTCAGCGATTGGGCTGATTTTCAACGTGCACACACGCACGCAGACAAAAACGAATAAAAGGGCCTTTTGGTTAAGGATTCACTCCCTTCGCTTGCTCCTACCCGTTTAAAAAAAGCATTAAAAACTAAATCCTTTTTATTTTTGTACTGTTATGTTTTTTGTTAAATGACTGCATCCTTGCCAATTTTTCATCAATAAAATTTGCACGAACAATTCCATATAAGCAACGATAGTTGCAAAAAAGGTTTTTTACTGGGTTTTTTCAGATTTAAGTCACGTGGCTAGGAAAATGTATGTAAAAAAAGTGAAAAATTTTGTAGAGAAGTAGAAAGGCCGGCCTTCTTTTTTATCTCGATGGTTTGGATAGTATTTTGATAATTAATCCTTCTTTCGGGTCTGTCCAAAAGGGGGACCAAAAGTTCTTGGCAAAAGGGTTTCATTTACCTAAACGCAGGTTTGCTCTGCCGTTAAAAAATACGCGCGAAGATCCATGAAAGAAGGGGAGGGGGAAAGGGGAACGTTTTTTTAAAAAGGGGAATCTGTCAGAAATGTTGTGAAAATCTTTGAGAGTTTATAGCTTTGCCTGAACAAAATAAGAATGAAAATTAAACAAAAACATACATACATACATACATACTTTCCTTTTACCATACTTACATACATACATACATACATAATACATACAAAAACATACATACATACATAATACAACATACATACTCCTACATACATTTCATACATACATACATCATACTACATACTTTTAAAATACATAAATACATACATACAACATTACAACTACATACATAAATACATACATCATACATAACATAATACATACATACAAAATACTTTTACATTCATACATACATACAACCCATAAAAAAAACATACTCTTGTTTGAGTTTGAAGGATAATATTTTTAGCATTGTGAGGGCGGGGGCCCCCAAATCATGTTTTTTTTATTAGATGGTTTAAATTTAGTATCCTAGCAACGAGGGTGTGAAATGGATGTGAAATGAGTGTGAATTTTTTTTTGAAGTATAAAGTAATTAAAATAAGAAAAATAATACAGTCCACATTTAAATAAGCCCGTTTTTAAACATTGGCCCAAAACCGCGCCGGATTTTCACGAGTTTGCTTTGTTTCGACATGTCAGCAACCAGCAGAAAACAGGCAGACAACTATTTATTACTTTTGCCCTTTCAACATGGACACAAAAAAATCAAGCTTTGGGTCAAGCAAAGGGGATTTTTTAAAACTCCCATTTCACAAATTTCAGACGTTTGTCGTAGTCCGACATATCGCGGGGATGTCAATAAGATACAAATTAGCTTGAACATTCTGGAAAACCCTGGCCCAGGTTTGTTTGAGGTCCAAAACCCAATCTAGAGTTGCACGATAAAAAACATAGACCATAAAGGGAGAGAGGATCACCGTTAAACTTGGTATGACCTTAGGCAACTATGTCGGGCTTGTTTAGAACCTAACAACCCCACTTATTAAAAACCCTAGCCGCCTCAAATGATACAATTTTGGGGCACCGCAGGCCCCTAGTAAGACTAATTAAACCCTACCGTCTTAAAGTTTTGCTTAGTTTTTTGGACGGCTCTTATACAAAGTGGGCTGACGTTTAGTGACACTTCAAAAAGCTATGGTTCACGCAACAACGATTGGCCATTATAAAAAGTACTCTATCATATCGGGTCAAAAGGAACAAGCTTTAGAATTTTTAAAAATTTTTACCACGACTGAAAATAACTACCTTGTTGGGAAATTATTGGAAAACGGACAAAATAAAAGGTATGCTTAACTTTAAGGGTGTCATATTAAATTCATCAAAAAAACACTCTTGTTACATTATCAAACGTGTTTTTAAATCTAAAGTTTAAACCCCCATTATGAAACACCTTGGGGAAAAAGTCAATTGTTTAAATTATTCACAGACTTAAAGAATTCCCCATTTAAAAAAGGGGAATACTTAAAAGATAAGCCCCCTTTACTTTAAGCACCCTTTTTTTAAACAAGAAGACAAGTTAGAAAAGAACTTGAACATTTAAAATCGTAATTCTACTCTGAATAAGGGGAAATTTAATCCAAGCAATAAAAGTCAATCCTAATTTCTGGGCCTCAGAACACGTCCAAGGGTAGGTTTTGCAATGAAATCACATTCGTTGTACAAATTTAGCGGGAAAATTAACCTGTCGAAAATTTTTTGGTACAAAAAAAAAGGTTATTTCCTTCCCCACGGGGTTGAACTCCCAAAAGGTTCCCAAAATTTGGGGAAAAAAAACCCTTACCCCTTTCCCCCCAACCCCCATTTGGGGGGGTTCCTCTGGAGTTTCTACCTGCACCTTTTGCCAAAAAGAAAATTTCCGGGGAAGTTCCCCCATTTCCCTCTTGCTTAAAATTTCCAACCATGTTTCTAAAACCTTCCCCCTAAAATTTAATGGCAACTTCTTAACTCTTTTCTTCCCCTTTTTTTGTTGGTTTATTTCCGTTGGTTGCTAAAACCCCTTTCTTCATTTCAAAAAACTACCTAAAATCCTTTTTATCCCTCAATCAAAGACAACTTTCATTTTAATTCTTTTATTCTCCCTCCGGGCCTCCTTTTTTGCCCCCCTTTCTCTCTTTCCCCTTCTTTCCCTTTTTTTGGGGCCTTTTTTTCCCCCCTTTCAACCGGGGCTCCTTTATTTCCCCTTTCCTCTTTTTTCTAAAACTTTCCCCGTTTTCTTCCCTTGCATCTTTTACCGCACACTTTTGCAAAACAATGACAGTCTAGTGGAAAACTGCAACTTTTTCGGGGAACTGAGGAAGTCCACTCAAAGCCAAGAAACCGAGAAGAACAAAAATGTGAGGATTTTTCCCAAAGAAACTGTGACAAGGAATAGAAAAGGGAGATTTGATTAAGGCTTCCATTCCAGGCAGATCATGGACTCTTGGTAACTCATTCGTCAGGAAGCACGATTTAAACTTTTGGAAGGTGGGCTGCACAAAAAACCAAAAACTACGATTGGATACAAAAAGTTTCTTGAAGGAATACGAAAAGCAGCCATATGGTACAAGTGCAGACGTTTCAGGGTACATTCTGACAATGTATACTATCTCCCTCATCATGTGTGTTTAAGGCTTCCAGCCCCAAAACCCAAGCAGAGTTGTTTTTGCCCGCTTAAAGCCAAAAACTACAAGGAAAATCCTTAAATGTTTCCCTGATGGGGGCCCCTACTATTCAACAAGATTTGGGTAAATCTGGACGGTTTAGAACAATAAAAATTCCCTTTTACAGTGACATGTAAAATGTATCGTCAAGTCAACGTAGACCAGGGGGACCTCGTTCAAAGAATTCTGGAAAACATCCCCCTGAAGAATCTGTCAAATGTTCCGGCTTCAACATCCCCACGGCAAGCTTCAGCTCCCTTTTTGGCAACACGATGCTTACAACAATTTCCCGAAGAAAAGCTAGCACTTCCTCCGCACAAAAAGTGCTAGGACGAGACTTTTACGTTGATGACTTGCTCAGTGGCTGTGACAATATCCAGGATGCTCTTAAATTCAAGAGACATGACCATGCATTAAAATGGGGTTTCCCCACCAGAAAAGGGGTTTTCAAACGTCCAGAGTTACTTGAAGCAATACCTACAGAGTACAGAGAAACCCCGTTACCTCCAATTGATCGCACAGACACGTTAAAACATTTGGGTTTATTGTGGAATCCGAATCAGAAAAGTTTCTCGTACAAAAAAAAAGTCTTATTTTCGCACGATAAAGTTTTGCCACAAATGTTAAAAAAACGGAAGATTTCATCAATCATTGCGTCGATATTTGATCCATTAGGGCTCGTCAGCCCCAAAAGTGATTTTTTAAAGATATTTCTCAGAAGTTATGCTTTATAAACTAGACTGGGGTGACGTACCACAAAAGTATTTAGGAATGGAAAAAGCTTCACCAACAACTTCCTTTTTGTCAACAAAATTGAAATTTACCGATTGTTCTAGCAAAGCACCCAAACATAACATACAGATTCATGGTTTCTCAGATGCATCGAACGAGGTATGGTCGTGTTTTTAAACTCAGGCATCAATGTTCAAAATGAAGTTAGTATTATTACTGTGCTCAAAATCAAAAAGTAGCACCCGTAAAAAAGGTAACTCGCCCCCCTTTTGGGAATTTGTTTCGCATTGTTTTCAGCGCAACTGGTACAAAAAACATACCAATCTTGAAAATAGATTTAAGCAACACTTGGACGGATTAACCATTGTTTTTATATGGTTTTCCGTCTTCAAATCGAGGGAAAAAATTTTTTGCGAACAGAGTATCCAAAATTCAAAAATACCTAATGTTAAAGGGTTTGGAAAAAGTAATTTCCAAACACAATCCAGCAGATCTTATTTCAAGAGGAATGATCCTAAAAAACTTAAACACTTTATTATGGTGGACGGACCGATGGCTACAGCAAACCTACCTATCGGGCCTCATCCCCCATCATTGAACAGGACAATTCCATATCCGAAAAAAGTAGGGAAAGTCAACAATGTTATTCTAATTGTAAAAACCGAGATTTTTTCCAAATACTGTCACTCCGAAAATGACACACGTATTTGGGATTTTTTGCGATTCAAAATTTTAAATTTTAAGAATTCGATGTCAAAAAAGTGGGTGCTATCTGCTGAGGAGCTGCAATCTGCTCTCAAAATTTGCATTAAAAGTGTGCAAAAAGATGTTTTCCTTGTGAAATTTTAAGAGCTTCAGAAACGGTCAAGTTTCAAGAAAAGCTTACTGTTAAACTTATCCATTTTAGACGATGAAAAGTTCCTGCGAGCGGGGGAGATTAAAAATTTTAGAACTTTCCCTACGATAATAAGCATCCACTTATTCTGCCACCCAAAACATGATCTTTCTAAATTGATTATCAAATTTTGAACTCTCAAGTACTTTTGTGGTCCGCAATTTTTAAAATGCAATTGCGCCAGCAATATTTTATCCCCCGAGCAAAACAAATAAAAAAAATTGCATTCCCCCAAAGTTTACCCCTTTTTTTCAAAAATGAGGGACAACATCAAAAAAAATTGATGGGTCAATTACCTAAAACCCCTGTTCAACTTTTTTGTCCTTTGTGAACAAGGAGTAAATTAGCGGTCCCTTTTCAATAAAGACTGGATCAGTACGCAGCAAAAAACAATCAAATGCTATGTTGCAATATTTGATGCTTTGCAGTAAAAGCTGTACACTGGAACTAGTGAGTAATTAACGACTGAAAAACCCTTTATAGCACGTTTTAAAAAGGTTTACAGCCAGAAGAGGCAAGTGTCAAACATTTACAGTGACAATGCTACGAACTTTGTGGGCTCAAACCGAGCTTCAAGATTCGTAGGCTGTTCCTTACCGAATCGTTCTCGACGATCAAGGGAAACTGCAAAAAAACAAATTTTGTGGCACTTCTTCCACCCCGTGCACCACATTTGGGGGTTTTGGGAAGTGCAGTGAATCCATAAAATTTTATTTTGAAACTGTGGTAGGGGGGCTACATTTACGTTTGAAGAATTGCTACTCTACTTTTCAAAATTGAAGCAGTATGAATTCCCGCCTTTCCGTTTTGTCAAACGACCAATGATCCAACGTTTTTTAAATCCAGGGCATTTTTCATAGGCGCTCCATTTTAAAAAGCCTACCTGAGCCAGACTTTTAACATCGACAAAACAACCAGTTATCACGTTGGCAAAGAGTCCAACATATGCACCAGCAGTTTTGGAAAATGTGGTCAAGGGAACCTCAACGGCTCAGCAAAGGCAGAAATGGTCTACTTCCCCCCAAAAAATACAACCCGGGGAAAGGTGTGCCTTGGCGAGATGTCGTCTGCCCCCTTCCCAAAGGAAATGGGGGGTCGAGAAAACATCTGCCCCGGGGGTGATGGGCTAGTTGAGTTGTCAACTACGTTAGGGCGCAAAGTGAGAAGAGCCAATTCGTCATTTAAATTTCCCCTCCCACTCAATGTTTTTGTAATATTCTTTGTATTTTTATCTCCAATCAACGGGGGGGGGTATGTTTTATTTTTGAAGGCATAAAATTATTTCATTGTGAGGCGTGGGCCCCACATCATGTTTTGTTATTAGATGTGTTTTTTGTATCACTAGCAAAGATGGTGTTGAAAGGATGTGAAATGGTGGATGTTTTTGAAAGTATAAAGTAATTCAAATAAAGAAAGAATCATACAGTCCACATTTAAATAAGCCTACCAGTTTTAAACAATACATACATACTACATCATACATACATACATACATACTACAACATTTAAAACTAAAAAATTACATACTACATAATACTACATACTACATACATTAACTACATACATACATACATACATACATAATACATAATTTAAACAAAAAAACCATTAAACATACATACAACATAACATAATACATAATCATACATACATAAACATACATACAACATACATACATACATTTCATCAACATACAACATTCATACCAAAAATAAAACTAATAATAAGAAAATAATAATAATCATAATAATTTTAAAACTAATATACATATAAAATATAAAAAATAAAACCCCTAAATTTTTAAACTTTTAATTACATAAAAAAATAAACATTTTTTAAAAACCCCCAAAAATTTTCAAAAAAATTTCGGGCTAAAAAAAATAAAAGTTTAATTAACCCATTAAAATATAAAAACAAACCAAAAGCGCGCAGGAAAAAGTTTCCCTTTTCCAAAATGGGAATTGGGTCCAAAAAAAAAGAAATAAAATTTTTACTTTCTACCCCCAAGTCCTAAAGATTTTCAAAAAGTTTAAAATTGCTTTTCTTTTTTACAAAATCGAAAAAGCAATTTTTTGTTTCCTTGTTTCCCAAAATTTTAATTAAAAATGAAAAAATTTTTTAAAAAACAGATTTCGCCTGGTTATTTGAAAATTTAAACTTTGAAACTTTAAGGAAGAAAAGGTTTTCTTAATTTAAAAAATTTAAAACATAAAAAATCCCCCCAAAAAACAAATTTTCAAAATGATTCAAAATATTATTAGCCCTTTTAGTTTTATTTCTTGTTAATTTTTATTAATAAGTAAATTTAATTAATTGTACAAAAAAAAAATGGAAGGGGCTACTATTTACTTCGTCGGGAATCCCTTACTTTAAAGGATAGTTTAAAACCCACCACAGCCCGCTTTTGAACCCCCAAAAAAAGGGGTCGGGTTTTTTGGGGGGAAACCGTATTAGGAAAAAATTTCTTTGAAAAATCAACAACAGGCCAAGTTGTATTTTTCAAAAACTTAAAAATTAGGGGCTATGAAAGCAACAAACATGAACATTCTGAAAGTTAATAGCGTTAATATTTGAATTAGTGAACTTTGGTTTCAGAAGGCTAATTTAGAAATATTACTTCTCAAACATTTCATTCAAACCATTCTTCCCTGTTTAATAGGCCTCAAAATAACGTTACTGGGCAAATATTATAGTTCACATTATGTTTTTTCTTATTGTGTGTATGTAGGTTAAAACATTCAACAATATTATAATAACATGCATATTCTGCCAAGAAAGTAGGTCTACCCTAATTAGACGAGGGAGCGGAGCGACTGAGGATTTTCCATTCAAGAAATATGGCACTTCCGTGATTCTGTGGGTCTGTCTGTCTGTACATCGAAAAAAAGCCGAATCGCTGAACAGATTGCGCTGAAATTTTAAACAGACATCCGGTACGAGTTAACTGAGAACTGCTAACAAATTCAGCTAGAAACCATTGCTATTTAAACCCCCAAGAAATAATAAACTAAAAACTAGGCTGCCAATGTGTAGAAATTATTTTAACGACAATGGTTTTAGTTTTAAAAAAAAAAGTTATTTACCTGGTTGTGAAATGCCGTGCCCAATGGGGGATCGAATTTTGAACGCTCAAGGTACCCAAATTCCGCTCGGAGATTGAAAAAACCTTTCAATATTTTCACGTATTTCGTACCGGTACGTTTTTCCCCTAGTATTGTTCAGATGATGGAAAAACACTGCGTTGTAGCATTTCAAAACATGTTTAATAATTTATAAAATTTAATCCAGAAATTTCAAAATCTTTCCGACCAGGGGATTAAAACCCCCCGTTCCACATTTCGGTATAAGGGACGCCTTAGCCCTTGCTACTAGGGAAACGCCCAAAGTCGTTGTTAGATGAGTGAGCGAAATCATGAGTTGAGTCACGGGACATTTGCATTTAAAGTTTGATAATTAATCTATAAAAACTGGGTTTTAATTTTAGTTGGTATAAAGAAACGCGTCAACTGTACGGGGGCCCTTTAAAGCACCACTCTAGAATCATGATAGGCTAAAGGGGGGCCTAAGGTAGGAGGAAAAAGTAATGTACGGGTACTCAAAATGGCTCACTTTACTCGTCCCCAAACCAATTTCCCTTTTT